>CAJPEX010001060.1:41711-55663 GCA_905338405.1 Notodromas monacha
TCTCTCTCTCTCAAGGTCACCCGGTTTTTCGCCAAAAATAGGCAAGGCAAAAATGTTCAACCCCAGGTCACAAGGCCAACACGGTCCCCGTAAGCACAACAACAAAGAAAACCCTCTTCCCAACACAATCCCCCACCTTGGAGGGGGGTGAAAAAAAGGAGCGCATTTCTCACTCCCCAAATTAATACGTTACCCGGGGCTCATCACTCAACTCGGAAAAAGTGACCATTAGTTCTGTCAGTAAGAAAACCACGCGAAGCCGAGGGAAAAACGCTTCGAGACCAATTTTCCGATCGCGTCGGAGATATAGGAATGAAAAAGACCCCGAGTAACACTTGAGAAAGTCATTAAAAACGTGCGTTCACGGGAAATTAAGAGGCGTAATCAGCGTGATGAGAGATTGACAAAAAAAGCAGTGAAATATGATACCAACAAACCCCTGGAGATCTCAAATATCAGTCCACTTTTAAAGACATTTTTACAGCAACACATATCTTCATACTGGGTGAAAACCGCCAAATTATTCACGATTTTTTTTTCAAAACTGGTTCTGCTCATCTCAAAAAAATCATAAAATTGCAAGAATCTTACACTGCAATGCTTCCCTTGATGGTTTTTTTTTCTAGTTTCTTGAATGCAAGTGATTATTTTAAGCTCTCAAATTTGTGAACAGTTTTACCCGCGGAATAGGCAATGCATTTCAAGGCATTTTCCCTCTCCAATTTCAATTTCTAGTTTTTAATGCATTCAATTTGTTTACGGAACTGCTGGAGTCCTTTCCAAAAATCGTAATTTTTCCAGCAAAAGCAATGGGTTAATGATTATTTCAGGAGTTTTTAATTCAATTCGTGTTAAAAGACTGGGAGCAGCGTTTTCTCCATCAGAATTTGAAGCTTTCCGAATACAGTAGAGTGAAATTTTAGGTCACTTCCAAAGAAAAAATCTCCCAGAATTCGAGACGGATTAAGGTAATCTGATTAGCCGGAGATTAACAGTGCTCTTGAAGACATTAACTCCCGAAGATTTCCAGGTTAAGCGTCGTCAAAAATTTCATAAATTTCCCCTCACGGGGGGGGGATTTCGTTGAATGCAAAATTTCAAATTGTTAAGGGTTTCTAAGGAATCCAGGCCATAAAAAATGACGTTCAGTACTACTGTTTTAGTTCGGATTAGAACAGAAAACTGAGTTTTAAAATTTCTGATCCAGCTTGTGAAGTTCACTTTTGCTTCATTGTTGAAAAGGATTAATGGCTCAAACCCACGTCCAATTATAAAAATAGAGAACGAGTTTGGATCTTGGGGGAGTTTTGTTTTGGGAAACTGCTATTTTGATTATACAAAACCGTTTAAGATAATTACTGCGCTGATATGTATTCTTCAGAAATTTGCGCTTCTGATTTACACGCCTTCAGACACGTTTTTCGACGTAAATTTCGTTTATTACGGGTTTTATAACACGTCGAGGATCCAACCAAATGACGTTCCAGCAAACTCATCACGTTGTCTTTAAAAATCGTGCAACAATTCACTAATACTGAACACACTTGGTGCATTTAGAATATTTGAAAGGAAAGGGTCTCACCCCTTTCCAAAATCCACTGCGGCAGGCGATATTTCGCACCTCGATACGCCGATTTCTTTTCAGTGACCGTGCAGTGCGTCTTTTACGTTTTACCTAGTTAGAAGCTAGTGTCTGCTCGAGTTGCAGTGTGTCAACTTTGGCAGTGAACTTACAGCGTAAGCTTTTGTAAGACAACTCGTTTCTTTTATAATTCGTCACCCGACGGTTAGAAAGAAAACGTTACACGGCGTGAAATGGATTCGTTCCGACAATTTCCCACGCATCAATCTTTCACTGCAATGATAAATGAAGTTCCTTCTAATCTAAACGTCTGGTTACAATTCTTCTGGTAATCCAGACGGAACCCGCGTGTCAACATCGTTCACGCCTCTCCCGAAAAGAAGATTTGACATTGGGAACCATTCGTAAAATGATAAATGCTGTACCAAAAAAATTAAACAGAATTTTTCTCAATAGCGATGTTCTCCATGCAATACAAATTTCGTCGCGTGCTTTCTCACGAGACACATTCTCATGTAAGTTCCAAACTAAACTGAAATAGCAGAATAAATATCCAAGGTAGCGTATTTTCGATCTTTTCCAAGAACACTATCAGCCATTTTCTCCGCGAACGATTGCAGCCTTGAACGGGGTTTTCACAGCCTAAATGTCCTCCTCTAAATTCAAAATGGAGAATTCGACGATCAAATGGCATACACTATTTCACGCATTCCGATTGTAGAAGTCGATTAAAAAACAGTGGGCAAAATGAATGTCAGGAGTTGGATTTCCAGAAAGTCCTGGCAAGACCTTGAATATCCTGAAATGTATATCGAAAAGCTATAAATCTCGCCTACAGCTTGAGAAAAACCAATCCAACTTTTTTTGCGCGTGTTTTTCATCTAGCAAAAAGACTACAGTTCAATCCGTTATTGATTGACGCATGAAAATGAAAATATCGGCTCAGTGCTCTTGGGACTGTAGAACTTGACAAG
The DNA here is from genome assembly GCA_905338405.1 of Notodromas monacha. Classification (NCBI taxonomy): domain Eukaryota; kingdom Metazoa; phylum Arthropoda; class Ostracoda; order Podocopida; family Cyprididae; genus Notodromas; species Notodromas monacha. The sequence goes on from CAJPEX010001060.1 coordinate 44,268, forward strand.
TCAGAAAAACTGATGGGCCGAAACCCAAGGTCGCAAACCTGAACTGAGCAAAAAAGTCCCCATAATCATAAGCGGAAACCCCCGAATCCAACCGTAGGGTTCATTCGCAACTCATTTAGCTCTTTGACAATACCGTGCATCATATGATTCACTCGCTTCGACTTAGAACTCATTAAAATGAAGGACATGGAAATCAATGCTGTACGCATAATTCGGTATTTCCGCATCCATGTTCAATAATTCAATGATTTGGCAGCTTCGAGCTGCGTCAAAATCTTCGAAGTTATACTTCAGTCTCCTTATGCCTCATGTTAAGCACGCACAGTTTCACTTCACCTCGTACAGATAATTTTCTTCTTAACTTAAACTCCTCCAATAAACAGTTCTCGAGATATTGCCGTGTTTTAGTTTACAGTACTGTACTTACACACACCCCTTTTCTTTAGAAACTAGACCTGAGTGAATCATGGACCACATCTTCATCACAGCATTTTTAGCACGTACTCGAATATTTGTTAGTGAGAGAAGATGAACCTACCGGTATCGAATCTCAGCTAAATGTGATGAACGAAAAAATCTCGGCACATCAACCGACAAAAGCGAGTGTACACGAGAACTACTCAATAACTTTTTCCTCGAACTGTATTATCACTCATTCAAGAAAAAAAAATGCATGTATAGATTACGTAAGTCCGAAATACTGTCAAGTACAACCAGCAGCTGTGCCAATATTAGGAAAAGCCTCGACCTTTGTCACTTAGCACACCCCTTCTTTCAGCAACCAAGACATGAACCACTATAGCGTAACACTTCATTACTTGCTAATCGCAGGATCAAACGCGGTTTCTCCATAGAAAACAGAAGAAAAGAAACCTCAGAAAACCTAGCAGCAACCGCAAGAAATGAACGCGTAGTAGTTCAAGAGAGCATCAAAGCTAACTTTTTATACATTCTCCTTGGTAACCAAACCTTAATCGTCTTCGACGAGATGCAACCAGAATCACCATCAGCAGTACGCACACCAATCCTTACCAAATCGCGGTTCCACGACACTTCGACAACCCCCCTTCCCTTCAGAAATCACACCAGAATCGCCATCAAGTGCCTGTTTACACAGTATCCCACAAGGGGGGGGGTAAATGAGCAACCTTCGGTCATGGAATCTCGGCGTAACGCGAGAGGATGTGACGAGAAGGAGGTGAGCGATACCGACACTCCGGCACAACGGACAAAACGCGAATGCGTAGGAAACTGCGAGTATAACAGAGAGAGAGAGAGAAAAACACACGCGTTAAGAGCGAAGGGGGAACACCGCCCAAGGAGACTGACGCGAAGCGGATGAGAAGTTCGCGGAGACGTCGGCGGGGCGAAGCGCCGGAGCACTTGATACCCCAAACGAGACTTTGGGAGGGAGATGCTACTCACTCCCCTGCTCCACGGGAGGGAGAAAAGAGAGAGAGTCAGCTGGAGAGGGACGGTGGTTCCCTAAACCACCTTTCCCTCGCGTGGCCGCGCCGGCGGGCCCAAGTTGACAAGGGTGTGTGCGTCGAAGGTGTCGAACCCGTAACGGAAGTATATGTTCACCTCTCTCCTGTTTTATAGCGGTACAAGAGTTCTCTTTTTTCATCCTGTGGGCTGACATCGCCAGTTGCTTATATTTTTGATTGCTACTTCAGGTAAGTGGTGAATCACAGTTCTGGTGAGTATTTCTGTGGCAACGTCAGGAACTGAGGACATCAGCACTGTATACATCCCAGGTGATGCTAGATTGTACAAGAAGTCAACTGATCTGAATCAGGCCAGTTCCTTACTTGTACGTTTACATGCGTTTTTTTTTTGAGAATTTTGATTCTGGTTCCTTTTGATATTAGCTGGGTAACTGATAAGAACACCCAAGTACTGTAATCCACAGATGTTCCATAGATCATGAAGTGCATTTTGATCAAAGCCAACCAAATATTCAGGCCAATTCTTTTCTTGTACGTTTATGATGGATTTTCCTGGGTGTGAAATAACAGTTGCCATTTCTTTTACCAGCTGAGTGACCTGGAAAACGGAAATATTAGGCATCATCACAACATTTTGAACATATTTCATGCAAGACATTATTTTCAGGCGTTGAATTGACTGTTTACCATTTTAGACAGCACACTTTTTGCATGCATCCATGAAGAATTTTGCTCATAGTTTTCAACAACATATTCCCAATACAAGCCTCTGCTATCATATTTGTAGCATAATTTTTTCACTCCTGAGCTCTCTGCAAAAATCAAAATAAAACCATCAGTAAATCTTGAAACTGTGTGGGGCGCTAAAATAACACATTTCCTTAATTTACTTTTCGGGGACCCTTTAAAAAACATACAAAAAGACGTCAAGACTGTTAGAGTATATTTCCTGAGTACGTCGATCTACGTCCTACTAGAACCCCAAATTTGGGTCTCGTCGTCTACAAAAGATTCTTGTCGTAAATCCCCACCTCAAAAACACAGTCAATTCAGATAATGATTCAACAGGAAGACTTTTATCCAGTTAGACACATTTTCTTCATAAAATTGACTGTTCCCAATGCTGTGCTCCTTTCCATTTCCAACCACAGGATGAAGCCAGGTGTTCTGGGATTTTTATTTTATTTAGCAATGCTGTCTTTCCATAACTATTTTCAAACCTTTCCTACTCTTCTTTCCTTGTGGTTTTTCAAATTTCAGTTGAACAAAAATGGATTTTAAAAATATCCTGGCATTGTCTCACAGAGAAAACTGCAAAATCGAATTTTTTTTTTGGAAGACTTCAAGGTGTTTGGCCAAACCCCAAGTTTTAATCTCTTGATAAATTATGAAGGAGCAAAGAAGCAAGAAGTGCTCAATGCCCAGGCAGATCGACACTCATACGCACAGAAACACTCCGGGGTGTGAAAATGCTTCCGATATTTGTACCTGGACCCCCCAGGATCGTCGCGGGGGCCAGTAGCACCAGCAGCAAGCAGCGGCAGCCAGTCGCCCGGCGCTGACTTGTCAACCCAGGGAGGGATTTGGGAAAGGGAGTGAGTATCACGACGTCGCCGGCGCCTGGCGAAGGAAGGAAGGGATACCGTATTATGCCACACCGATTCCTCGTCACACAGTCCTCCACGTGCCATAGAGCAGTTAGTCAGACTCTTGGAATCCAACCACAAAGAAAACCTTGGTTTCATGAAACCAAACCTCTCTCACAAGAGAGGCCTCTTTTCAATGGGACACTCTTCTGATGGTTACTTTTCTACCCAACTTTTAGTTCCTATGAGACACTATGGTATACACGGGTCGTATTCCGGAAACTTCAACGTACTGTTTGTTTACGTACTACATATACGGAAGAAGTATGAACCCTCTTGAGCAAGAAACTAGAGAATTGTTGCCTGGAATGCACAATGTACTCCCAAGCCTTCATTGGCATTAAGAGGTCAGTCAGAAGTGGTATGTGCAGAGTGTCACGCCTCAAAAGTGATACAGTACTACTGTATCTATAATTCCAAATAATTGTCAAGTCCTGCTCATGGCAAAGGTATTTTCAGCCACTCCTTTGGGTAACACTAGTGAGATAAGAGAGCATTCCTGCAGGTGCTGTACAGAATTTCCACCACTTACAATTTAAAATGTTCAATGCAACCTTTCTCACACAATACTGTAAGTGAAAATGAAAGGAGGGAGAGTGTGATTGAATTAAAAATTATGAATATGATTCATTAGGATTTGAAAATTTATGCAGGTGCACTCTTTCTCTCTGCAAAAATCTTGTCTACAATGATTTTATCTTAATTTTTTGTTTCCATGGGGTTCTGTCCCCATGTTGTAGGGGTTCTCTATTATTCTACAACAAATTACCTCACTACAATAAATGTTTTTGGTCCCTTGAGTTTTGTTGTAGAGAGAGTCCACCAGTACAGGTTGGAATCTCTCTACAAACATAATTCAAGGGACCATTGAAAATGTGTGTGGGAAGCATTTTTTGCAGAAAGCCTCTCTAACAGGTGAATGAGCTCTATGGCATCAAAAAATTGTTACACAGAAAAAATTGTTGAAGACAAAATTACTTTAGAGAGAGTCCATTGCTATATTAAGTCCTAAAACAATGGATGACTCTCCACAAGAGGTATCTATACATTGTCAAGTATTAAACATACAGGGATACCTCCATAAATTTCAAGAGACCAGCAAAAAACAATCTGACTTATAGAGGTTTTTAGCTAGGGAAACAAGCATTTTTTTGGTTTTGGGTAACATAGAATAATTGCAGGAAATTGTTAATTGTGACATTCTGGGCCTTAAATTGCTTCTTAATTTAGTTTGAGGGATGGTGAACTTGGAGGCAGGGGTTCATTTGCTCAATTTGTCTTTTACTTTATTTCAAAACACATCATGTTACTTTTTTTAATGCTTTTCTCTTCCCTGTGTCAAGAAAATAATTGCCAAGAGGCCTTAGAAAATTTGAGTCACCATAGTTTCAGAGGAAAGCCTTCAAATTAGTGAGGTTTCTAAGGCATTGTTTCTAAGGGAATAAAAAACTTAAGGAGGTACAGTATTTGACTTGGGGAGGCTTGACTTATCAAGCTTAAACCGCAATAAAATGTAGAAAATTGTCAAAAAAATAGCCCTTTCTTAACACCATTATCTCCTTCTGGGCTAGGTGGCCAGCCGTAGGATGAGAGAGAACAATAATGCAGCATATTTTCCAATGTTTCACTTCCTCTTCTTTTCCTCAGCTTCCGGAATCCATGAAGTGTGAGGAGGATAAATAAGAAGGGAAAGAATAAAAGGCGACCGGATGGAGGGTCAGTAATCAGCATCCGGGAGTCGATCGCGTCAAAATCTCTCGCCGCCCTTGCGACTACCCAACAGTGGATTATCAACTTGTTTTTTTTTTATAAACTACTTATTATTATTATGTGCTTGCTCTCGCATCATGGCACGTGAGCATCACTTCTTCCCTTGGCCCGAGGGCTCATTCAAAAAGCTTCTGCGCATTTCAATGACCAACGGTTTTTCTAGTGCGGGTGAGTGGCATTTTTTCATCTAAAAATCCAAAAATCTGAGCAGGTTTAATACAAACTCTTTACTCATAGCTGGAGAACAAACTAGTTGAAGGAGGAATAGGTTGAATTCACATTTCTCTGTGTAAGCACCAACATTTTTAGGATTAAAAGTTTTTAAAAAATCCTCTGAAAACTATGAAATTTGGATTAGATTATGCAATGTGCATGTATTCTCTTTCTAATGTCCAAAATTTACAAAACGTTCTAGGTATGAAATGTGAGAAGGCCCTGATTGTATTTTATATACAGTTGAACCTCTCAAAGTCAAGTACCAAGTAACCAGCAAGAAATGCAACTTAAGGAGGTTTTGACTTGGGGAGGTTTTAAGTTACATAGAATTATGTATGTTTGACTTATGGAATCAAGCATTTTATTCTGGGAAATATTGAAGAAATGCACTAAATTGTACATGGTGATATTCTGATCCTTAAATTGTTTCTAAAATGAGCTGACAGGGCGCTGAACTTGTAGACAAGAGGGGATCATTTGCCCAATTTAGTCTGTCACATCTTTTCAAAGCAAATCAAATTCTGCTTTTTATTGCTTTTTTGTTTCCTTTTTCAATAAAATAACAACGTAATAAGGCCTCAAAAGGAGGTTTTAGAGGAAAAGCCTTTCAATTAGGGAGGTTCTTAATGCATTGTTTCTGAGAAAATTCAGACAAGGACTTTAAAAAAATCCAACTTAGGGAGGTATTTTACTCAGGGAGGTTTGACTTAGTGAGGTTCAACTGCATTGGTTCCAGTTTGTAAAGTATAATTTTATTTCTTCAGCTATTTCAATGCAAACATTGCCAAACTTTCCTTGCAAATTCATGAAATTATCCCATGCTCTGAGAGACATACAGAACCACATAGAAATGTTCTTTCTTTCTAAAACTCTTGCAAAAAAGGCTGAGATGATCCATTATTTTTTATAGAGATTTTGATAAAATCCCAAGAGATAATTCAGGGCTAAGTTCAATTAAAACCTCATGTTCCTGGAAGACAATTTTATTTTGCACTCAGCGCCTTCAGAATTTGAAAACAAATTTCAAGAGGCAAATCCACCCAATATACACCATGGATGTTCATGAAATAAAGTGATCACTTGAAATGAATGGAGGCCTTTTGTGCAGGATTAATCTAGTTTTTTTTTTCAACTAATTCTGCCCTGCAGAAAAGAAAGAAAAATGAACAAGCACTTGAAGATTAGACCATCTCATATACTGAGAGGAAAATAACCATTCATACCCACACAAATAGTCAGAAATCACAAAAACAATTGACTTTCAAATCAACTGTTTTGAAATGTTTCCAACTCATAAGCAGCATAACTTCAATTATAAATTCTAATGATTGCTTCCTTAGCAAGCATGATTGCAAATTCTACTGAAAGAGCTTACATTCCACTGGTTGAAAAAAAACCAAGGTGGTCTGCAATATTATCAAAAGCATTCCCAGGTGAAAAATATTCTCAAGTACTGTACATACATGAGGAAATTTATGCAATTATTCTTTTTCCTTACTCAAGTTTTCTAAATGAATGGAATTTTGCGCATTGTGAATTGAATGCTCAGTTAGTCTGAACCAAGATGACCAGAGTTTTACAATGCATTTTTAGGTAAAACTAGTTTAAAATATATTTCAAAATGCACTGTTGGAAGTGCAGGCATAATTAAAACAACATGCAAGATATTTTTTGAATTTTATTTGATCAAAGCTATGCCTTCTTTTTTAATGAAAATTAAGCAGATGGGATTAGTCATGATATGTGGAATAACTGTAAAGTGCTGCTACTTAGGGAAGATCCCCAAAAGACCACCGCACCGTTGGCGACAAATTCACGCCCATAAGCAAAGCAGGAGCTTTATTATCCCGTGTCCAGTTTCCACGACTTCTTATCCATCACAGTCTCTTCCCAACTCATACAAGAAAAACCTGTCATCTCTTATCTTCATCTTCTTTCAAGTCTCCACGTCGTGAAACAAATCTTTCAGAAAAGAAAAAAAAATAAATAGCCCGGGAATCCTAGGGTAATTTGTCACACCAACGTGCCCCCGTTTTCTGCCGCTTGGTGGCCTTCTTGTGCCAGCGGCCTTTTGGCAACCAGCTCAATTTATTCCCGCCCACAAAACAACGGCGATTAGGAAAAGTAGAGGGGAACAATTTGCCTGGTGACTTGTGGCGACAATTTGTCGCTGTATATATATATTTTTTTCTCTACCCCCCATCCCCTGGGGCGGCAGGATATCCCACGAAAAAAACGTCCCCACAAAACTCACAAATATATGCATAAGCTTTTAAAACAACAATCAGTGGATTCCCCTTTTTTTTCCTTGGCACTCCCTCGTCCAAAAAGGCCTCAATCCTCTGAGGCTTCACAGGGGAAAGTTCACTTGAACGTCACTCAAATGGGACTTAATTGGGCATAATTTGAATGACTTGAGTTCCCTCTTCTCTTTCACCAAGAGAACCCAAGAAACCATGAGCAATGTACACACATGGTTGTCTGAAAAAAAAATATTCAGGAAAAACAATAAAATGCCACAACGCTAAAGCTGAAATGTCTTGAAAGGAAAATTATTTTCCAGTTGCTGCTCAAATTATGGTAAGACAANCAGCGGCAAATTTGCCTAATATTTGCAAACAAAAAGTTGTTGAGGCACAAAAAATACACCTCTGTGATCAATGGCTTCTTGTATTTAAAAAATATGGTGATGATGAATGCAATTTAAAGTTCCCCAAGTTAAATACCCATTAGAGATACTTTTAAAGCTTTGAAAAATCGAATTGTGGCTGAATTTGAGAACAGCTGTTTTCAATTGAAAAAAGACACAGAAGAGTGTATGCAAATTATTTTCTTAATGCTTCTCATAAATGTTATTTGGCATTTTCCTAGATATCTGTGAACAGAGTAATGCATATCCATATATTGTAATAAATTAGCTAAAAAAATGATGGCAATCAATATATCAGCCTGGCCAAAATGAAACCAAAGTTGCTGACTTTGAAACTCTTCAAGTCAAATTTTGTGGAGTCCCTTGCAAATTTTTACCTAGTCTCCGGGTTGACATAGTAGTGATGTTATTCCTCACCAAGTCCTCGAGAAAGTCGGAACTTTACCTAGATCCTGTTAAACTCTGTTCCTGATAAGTTCTGTCTTTGTAAAACTATGTCCCTGATAAACAGACACTTCAAAGCAGACTTTTTGAGATATGATAATTTGGATAACCCTGATTGTTTCCTTTTTCAGAATACACAGCATAGTATGCATGTAGAAAATAGCCTTTTTTTTACATGGCCAATAAACCTCAACAAGAACTTGTGTATTGCCCCATCAGGTGCCATCCTCATAACAAAAACCGGTCGCCCAGGGCTTGTCACAGTGACTGATGATGCGGTGGCGTCCCTGTCCGCCTCTCCGTTTTTCCCACCTCTTCCACTCCTGGTTCTTCCTCTTCTGCGTCTTTCTCACCCTTTACCCAGCTTTTCGTAATACTGTAACAACTGCACCATTTCACCCCCTTTCCGTCATCAAATGCCCCGAGAGCGGACTTCCAAAGTCGCTTCCAAACCCATAAAATCTCAAGTCATTAAAGTCGAGGTATGAGGCGAACCAGGCCCTAGACTTGTCCTTCATCATTTCATGACTGCTTCGCGGAGCCATTAAAAGAAGAAGAAGAAGAAGCAATAGAAGGCCGGAAAACTGGAACACAGAACTGGAGGAGTAATTCAGTTTAAAAACTAGGCCACGGTTTCCTGGTAACTCTTCTTTTTTTTTTTTCTAGATTCTTAGTCTACATGCACCGAACCAGCACAGTTTAAGGTGGACCCAGCAATTTGCGTTATGTCTGCTTCACAGAGTTACTCAATATTCTTTTGAATATTTATTCAATTATGGAATCCATTTTGCAACAAAATTCTGTGACGGAGCCTTTCGATCTTTTTGGCATCAAAATGATAAAATTCCATGAGGGACTCATTTACTGTACTTACTCAAGTACCACAAACCCTCAAGTATGACCCCTCCCAGTCATTTTGGCATGAAATTTTCCAAAGAATTTATTCCCGCATAAGACACGCGGCCCAGAAACATTTTATTTAAAATCAAGATGTATTTATTTGAATTATAATGTAGAACAAAATAATCCCACAAATAAATATAAGAAGATGCATCCTTTTAAGTTAATTTGAGCCAAACAAAATTCCCTCTTCATCATGTGCACCTACAAAGCACTGTAATAACTTGAGGCTCCCATCACTAATTTCCTAATTTTGTCCCAGAAAATTTATACCCACATTCCTCAAGCACCCCCACTTTTCTGTCTTTATTTCCTGAAAAAAAGGTGAAAGTGGTACTGAAGTAAGTACAGTATCTTGAAATACAAATAAAAAAGATTTCTTGAAAAGTTTTACAGGCTTGAACTTGAAAAACTGGATTGCCCCAACTTGCTTGTATTAGTGCTGTAAAAGATTACTGTACATAAAAACAAGACTTTTTAAATGTCTCACCATAAAAAATAGAAGCTGAAGCAATTATATGGCAAGGAATAAATGGGAATTATTTAAGACAAGGTTAATTTTAAAAACATGCATCTGCATCATAGACCCATTTGCATCATGAGCTGTACTTTTTTGAAGCAAAGTTTTCAATGAAACAACCTCCAAGGAGTAAAGATTCAATAGCTAAAATTGTCCTTAAAATACAGTTGGTTTTATCAGTTATTTGATATACTACAGTATATTCAAGAAACAGCTGTAGCCCAGGCCCCCAAGGAATTCCTGAGGAATTTAGAGTGAATTTTAGGTGTAACTACACCAAGGACTGCTTTAAAGTAGAATTCCATCATATTGTTTTTATGTAGTAGACTCTTGTTACCAGACTAAATTTCAATGCACAGTGAGACCCAAAAATGCAGACACACTAACATATGGACAATTTGAAGTTTTCAAAAATCTGGCCCTACAACCAGACAATAACTCAATCTACAGAAATTTTCCAAAATTTTTTGGGTACATTTTTATATTTTCTTTTTCTAAATTTTCATAATTGTTGAAAAAATTGAGCTATTTACACTTCCAAATGCTAAAAATAAAGGTTAACTTAAAATTAGCCAAATCCATAATAAAAAACAGGCTAATGTTTTACTTATTTTTAAAATTTATTTGATCACCAGTGCTCAGTGGAGCAAAACCTGTTCTTGTTCTATGCTTCTTGAGCTTATTCTGATGTCAAAAGATAAGATCCGCTGTGGTTTTTTCTCCTTTACATTTATTTTCTGTATCTTTAAGTTGAAAAAAATTTATTTCATTCAATTTTGGGGGGAATTTTTCCTAATTCTTGATCCACACAATAACTACTTTAAAATAGTTCCATTGCAGTCTATGGGAAAACAAGGTCCAACTAACAGACATTCCAACATAGGGACAAGGTTGGTGCACCAATTTTGGTAACAAAGTCTTTTTTCAAAATGAATACATGGGTATCTGCAAAATAGCCACAATGTTCTTTTTTTTATCAAACTTTTTTCAACAAATATTTTTCTGATGTTCCTTGTGCTTTGTTGCAACAATGCATCATTTTACTTAACAAAGAAGTGATTCGTAGCTTTAGAAAAAACATTCAAACAGAAAAAAAATCCCTACTATGCACAAAAAGGATGGTTTTCACAGTACTCAACCGGAAACAGGACAGAAAAATGACCCGGCCGAGCCCAAGAAACAGGAGCAACCCGAGTCCAACTAATTCATCAGGAAGTCGTCGGGAATTCGAGATTGACACTGGGACTGAAGTAGGAAAAAAAAAGAAAGGAGAAGAAGAAAAGAAAGCAGTTGGACCAACAAGCAAGTGGAGCTAATTAATCGACGCGAGGCAGGCGGCTGTCGGCTGTCGCAGTCATCATCCGCCCAGTCGTTTAATTTCGTCGACATCGTCGACGTCGACGTCGTCGGCTCCTCTTTCATCTCCCTCCCCTGACGCCATGGAATCAATTAACGTCCCCGCTGGCTACGATCCGGCGGAACGATCAACAGCGTTGCCAACCGCTGCCTTTTCTTTCTAGGTTTCTGACGAGGAAGGACTCCAGCGAGTTTTCTTTGCACAGTTTACATTGGGATTAGGGAAAATAATTATAGTAGATTAAAAAATTAATCTAAAAAACCACGTTTTTCAAGTAAGACTAAAAAGAACAAAAAAATTTAGTAGATTAAAAAATTAATCTAAAAAACCATGTTTTCAAAAAGCAAAAAATAACCTTAAACGTGGTGTGCATCTATTTCATTTGTACAGTCGACCCTCGTTAAACCGCCAACGTTTGTCATACAAAATTTTGGCGGTTTAACGG
>CAJPEX010001060.1:56122-68999 GCA_905338405.1 Notodromas monacha
CTGTATTTCACTTCTTCCCAACAATCTCCATGCGCACCATGTTTAAGGTTATTTTTTGCTTTTTGAAAATGTGGTTTTTTAGATTAATTTTTTAATCTACTATAATTATTTTATTCTTTTAAAAAAATATTCTTATAATTATTCTTTTCACAAAAGATTGCATTGTCATCAGTTTCTAAGCTATCCTGAAAGTTTCAGCTTGCAAGCTAGTCGGGAAGTGAGCGAAATTTGAGTTGCAAAATTTGATCCGGACAAACAAACGGACAAGAAAGCAAGTTAATAAAAACGTGTTAATAAATGAAGTCGAATGGTCATACAGCGGAACCAGACAAGTTTGTGGAAACAAATGATTCACCTGCAGTATGTACATATGTTGGAATTCCTGGATTTCCAAACGTATTTTCTGAAATCAACCATTTGTCTATAAGACCATGGACAAATGGTGGCACTTGATTGATGTAATTTTCATACATAAAATCAACCCGCAATTTGAAGCCGCCCTTGCTTATTGTCAAGAATTGGCAAATGAATTAATGAATGCTCAAACTTTATGGTTGATTGCATTTGTGGAAATGCCTTCAATTCAAATCCAGCATTTGTCCATAGGAATTTCTTGACTTATAACTGCATTTTTTATTTCCATGGCAATCTTACATTCAGAATTTATGAAACAGACTCAAATGAGACCCAAAGCAAAGTAGCCGTGCCAAATGTACCATATTCACCTGAGTACCACACAGAAATTGAGGCAACAATATAGGATGCACATGGTACTAGGGGATTCATTTTTAATGGAAAAAATCTTCAAAACCACTGTCATCAGAAATGAAAGTTATCAAAGTATATATTAAGGGAAAAGGGAATGTTTGACTTTGACATCAAGTCTCCTTGCCCATGGAAAACTTTGATTCAAGCAATAACCATTTTTGTAATGTCTTAGTTGGAAATTTGCAACAGGAAGTGGAGGAAGGGAAAATATTCATCGCATTGAGGAAGCAGCCAAATATTTCAAACACATTTTAACCACTCCTGCAGACAGTGAAAAACAAAGAAGACAAAATATCAATGGGGAAAAAATAGAAACACACAAAACTTTTAACAATTTCTTGATTTTCAGCAACAAGGAAAATGGGAGTGCAGGTCTTAAACAGGGGTGATGTTTTTGTAAATTTATATCCAAAAAAGTAGGGTTTGTGCCTCACACAAGGGTGCATGGTACTTGTCAAGTAAACTGTGGTAATTGATTTTACATGACCTCATGGATTAAAAATTAAAATGAAATGCCTGCAAAATAATAAATGCACTTTCATTGCATACCTTTTCTTCAAAATCAGCAAGGTCTCTATATTATATTCTTGCTTCCATTACCACTCTTAATCTCAAACATGTCCAGCAAAAACTAGGAATATATCTCTTGTGCTGAAAATTGTGGCAAGGATTGCGTAATTGGATCTTATCCAACTTTTATTCAAATGATTCCACTGCTTACAGGCATGACATTTACCTTTATGTCTGAGATTTCATCAAATACAAGACCTCATTTTTAAAATACACTTGAACCTCAATAAGTTCAACCTCCCCAAGTCAATTACTATGTTACTATTTTCAAACCCTATCTGGATTCCCTTAGAAACCTCTCTAACTCAAAGGCTTTTCCTGTAAAACCTCCATAAGTTGAATTTTCTGAGGCCTTTTGGCTATTATTTTCTCAACACAGGAAAGAAAAGATCAATTTTAAAAATCAAACTTGATTGTTTTGAAAAGAAAGTGAAATACTAATTGGACAAATGAACCCTTGCATCCAAGTTTCAGCATCTTGTCAAACCATTTAAGACACAATTCAAGGCCCAGAATATAATCAATTACAATCTCTTGCTATCATTCCATCTTTCCCGCGACAAAACTACTGGTTTCCCCAACTAAATACCTTTGCAACTCCAAACCTTCCCAAGTCAGTTTTTTCCTGGTCCCTTGAAATTTGACTCCGTATGGTTTGACTGTATTATTTTTTGTTGCAAAGAAGTGAATTTTACATTTATAGGGATGATGATTGGTTCAACCAGTTTAGAGAACAGACCAGTTTTTGATTCCCTCATGGGATGATAGCATTATGCAGGAGTGGTCATAAAGAAGCCTATTCTGATGGAGTTCCACCACCATAAGCCCAACTCATTTGGTAACCCTGGCTTATCCCCCAGGGCAAGATAAACAGGAAGTACCATCACTCTCCTCTCCTCCTCTCCCCCCCCCCCCCCCCCCCACCCCCCCCCTCATGTTACTATTTTCAAACCCTATCTGGATTCCCTTAGAAACCTCTCTAACTCAAAGGCTTTTCCTGTAAAACCTCCATAAGTTGAATTTTCTGAGGCCTTTTGGCTATTATTTTCTCAACACAGGAAAAAAAAATCAATTTAAAAAATCAAACTTGGTTGTTTTGAAAGGAGGTGAAATGCTAATTGGACAAATGAACCCTTGCATCAAAGTTCAGCATCTTGTCAACCCATTTACAACGCAATTCAAGGCACCAGAATATTACCAATTACAATTTCTGGCTATCATTCCATCTTTCCCGCAACAAAAATACTGGTTTCCCAAACTAAATACCTTTGCAACTCCAAACCTCCCCAAGTCAATTTTTTTCCTGGTCCCTTGAAATTAGACTCAGCATGGTTTGACTGTATTATTTTTTAGTCTTGAAGAAGTGAATTTTACATTTATAAGGATAATGATTGGTTCAACCAGTTTAGAGAACAGACCAGTTTTTGATTCCCTCATGGGATGATAGCATTATGCAGGAGTGGTCATAAAGAAGCCTATTCTGATGGAGTTTCACCACCATAAGCCCAACTCATTTGGTAACCCTGGCTTATCCCCCAGGGCAAGATAAACAGGAAGTACCATCACTCTCCTCTCCTCCTCTCCCCCCCCCCCCCTCAACCCTCTCCTTCTTGGCCAAAGGAATAAGCACAGCTATAAGCATCCCAAGAGTTGAGAAAAGGAGTGAAAATTGAGTGGGGTGGGGATGAACACGTACAGAGAGAGAGAGAGATAGGAAGATAGAAAGGAAAAGCAAGAAGGAGAAAGGGGGATGAAAAAGAGACGGATGGGGGATACCGAGAGCAGGCACGTACTGTAATTGAAACCTGCGGCGCCGGTCGTAAAACAGCGCGACTGAGCGGCCGCAGCACCGGTCAGCTTCACACATTTCTTTTACATTTTTCCTCTTTATTTTTGTTGTTCCCTGATGGAGAAGTTTTCATAAGATGGATTGTTCGAAAAGTTTTGACAGTTTCGTATTGACGAGACGATGGTGAATGCCCCAATTTTTTGAGCCGTCAGCATCAGCTCAAGAATTTCGAATGAAGTATAAGTCTTGAGTCAAGCGGCTGATCATTATCTAAAGTTTTTTTTTGCAATCCCAACCCTGAGTTGAACAGTTTCTTATTTATCCAACTGCCTTGCATCAAGGTTAATTTATGTAAGATATCAAAATGACAGGCAAATGCACTGGTTAAATTTAGGCAGGCAAAAGGTGGGAGTATGGCACTAAATTGTGGGTTGATTGTATTTTTGCAAAAAAATTTAACATCCTACAACAATAACTTGAAAATTTCCAAGATTTTGGCACTCTACAGAATTTTATTATTGGCTCAGGAGTCAGGACAGTCAAATTTGGGGACCCTCAAGCAAATATAAAATTTTTAATTATTTGAACCATGTGGTACCACTGGACCTCTTAGCAAATTTTTAGAAAATGCAAGAAGGACTAATGAACACAATTTTATTAAAATGGCGGAATTAACTCTAAACTCTGTCTTTTGTCCAATTCAATCTTGGACAAGCAATAATGTTCACAGAGGTTGAGACATAATGAAATATGGGTTTGCACAAAGAAAATCCTTCTATCAAGACTCCTAAAAATGGACCCCAAAAACTGTACTAAAAATTGTAATACTGAAACTAATTATTGGTTTTTTATGCTTTATTTGGTAAATTTCATTGCAGTATATTTGCATCTTGACAAAAGATACAATACTTTGGATACGTTTGACAAGATCCTGTTTGATCATGCTTACCTAGATTCTTTGAGGATATTTTTAAATAATAAACCGCATGAATTAACCTGAAAAGGCAAAAGTTGATGAACAAGGCCAAGAATAATCCAATACAGTGATTCCTCATGAAATGAATGCCCACCTCAATGGCTTGATGAACAAACCATGCAAGCAATTTATATCCAAAACAACTTCAGCTATCTTCCTCCATCTTTATATACATTACATTCGAATCTTGTTACACCTAATCTTGCAATAAAAAATTGTTGCTGGAAAGAATTGTTTTGTCCCTACCCAAGAGCCATAACATCATTTTAATTTTGTTATTTCTTGTTCACCTAAGTATTGTACTGTACAGTACTATGCATACCCCAGTAAAACATCTACCAGGATTTTTCAGTCAAAATGTTTTAGACACACACCCATCTTTAGTGACTCTAAAGCTGTACTATTTCAAGGACAAGAGCACCCAAATTTCAATTCAGACAGGAATTGATCCTGCATTTAACAATTTTCAATTTATTCATGCTACAGTAAGTTTTTCTATTTGAATTTGGCTGAAATCACCCATTAGAATCAAATGTAATGCACACCTAATATTCTAAACTTTTTTCCAGAAATTTATGCCTGCCTCAGATGGGCAACCCTTTTGTGCTCTCAATTTTTAGAAAAAAGTGCATGTGGAACTTGAATAAATACAGTAAATATTTTTGATTATAATTAAATTTTTCATGGTCCCAAATACTTTTTTTTTTTTGCCACAAGATTCCACTCTGTAACAGGTTAGCCCAGGAATGATCAGACACTGTGTCACTGCTAAAAATGATTCAGCCCAGCAATAAGATTCCACTCCACGCAGCACGTTGAGGGCAAGAAAGAAAGACTATAGCAGAACTTTTGAACTAACCCTCATATTTCCTTCTCTTTTGTACCCCTCCCCTCCCCCTCTTTCTTCCCCACCTATATATGCTGTACATATACAGCTCCCTTTGGTTTCCCGGCCAGCGTGTAAATACCTACGCACACGGTGTGCGTGAGTGACGAGGGCTGGGTTTGACAGCCCAATTTGTCGCTCGGCGTCCCGCTCGTCAGCGACAACCCCGAACCCCGGGTTCGTCGTTGACGCTTGCGTATACCCCCGGAAACGCGCGTCATCGACACACAGGAATTCCCGGGCCCGTCTTTCGCTGGTCGTCCTGTCTTCAGAAGCCCGACTGTCGAGGAAGGAAGACGCAAAATAAAAATAAAATACGCCGCACTGGATTGTATTCGTTAGCAGGACTGTAGTTTGGTGGTACGTGCCCGGGGGTATTCTTCGCCTTTGTGGGACGTGAGGATTTTTTTTTCCAAAATCTAGTACATGTAAATGTAATTTAATTGAGTAAAGAGAAAGAGAGACAAATTAAATACTCCGCATTGTAGAACATGATAAAGTATGGAAGTGAATTCACCCCTTTTTTATGATTGATGAGAATATATCTAAATTCACCCAAGTACTGGACCATATGCATGCATTCTATCAAGACACACACCAGAATATATGTTTCCGCATAAAACCTGGTGAACAAATATATCCTTGCATAATATGTTCATCCTAGTTTTTCCTAATTTCAATGGCCAGAAATCACAGTGGCGACTTGGTTTACAAACTTAATCCATTCCTTCTGAGCCAAGTTTGTCAACCAAATCACATTTTTCCTTAAGAAAATGCAGGAATAATTTCAATTGGTTCCAGCACTTAGAAATTGTACAAGAAAATCAATAAAATGTTTGCCTCAAAATTTTACTGATCCTAAAATCCAAGAACTTTTACTTTAAAAAATAGAAGAGAAGGTAAAAGAAGTGTTGATGAAGACAGGATGTCAGAGAGGGCAGGCGAAGTCAGTGAAAACTTTATTTTTTAAATTTAGTTGGGCCTCTTAGTCAATCCTTTCACATAATTTAATGACTTCCCATTTCTGTACACTCCTTTCAGCACAAATCCCAATATTTTTTCAGTTGGAAGCCAATTGAGGAAACTATCAAGGAATACATTTGCAGAAGTAAAAAAAGAAATTTTAAAATAAGTCAAAATTGTGCAAGAATCATTTTATTTTTGTAATTCCAACCTCAGTCCTGTAGAAGAGCAATAATTATCTACTGTACTGGGAAATATATGAGGGATTACACGTTTCTGCGTGGAATTGTTTTGGCATGGACTTTAAATGATCTGATTAAAAAAAATGATTCTCACGTTCACTAATTCCAAAAAGCTAGGCAGACAACTGCTCAATGTCATCACTGCCAATTTGTACACACTTCTCAGCCCTTTTTATCCATGTGTTGATTAAAAGGCCTTGAAATGTTCAATTTTTAAATTTTGAAGCTTCCTCAGAACAGCAGCAACATGCTGATCCGCGCAGAACCGTGTAACCCCTTGTATGGTGCCAATTTCAGACCCATGAGGGTGGGCACTTTTGAAGGCCTGCCTGCAAAATTAAAGTTTGCAATCCAAGGCAGCCAAGGCCAAAGTGAAAAGTGTGTTATCCAAATACAGTTCAAAGAATTGGTCCCGTAAACAATTGGTTCTGGGGTGACATGAATCTTTATGACAGAATAAAGTCAGAGTTTAATAAAAACTATAGTTAGCGTTATTCCTAACTTTGGGTTAACTTAGGTTGAAGTTTCCAAACTGAGTTTAGGTCGTATTTCTGAAAGCCTTCAAACCACAGCATTTTGAAGATCATACTGAAAATGTATACCAAAGTGACTCAAGAATAATGCGCACAATCTTTATGAAAAATTAAAGAATGTAAAAATTGACAATCAATCAAATTTTTACCTCTCAATTGTCGAAAGAATGTGAGCTTTGTGTGCCAGTAATTACTGTACTGTAAAATACAGAAATCCATTGTCTTGGCATTTTTATATGAAACAAGTTTTCTATATAACGAAGACGAGATTTCTTTTATTTCCACTAAAATAGCGTATGTAAAGCAATACTAAAAGTAGATCACTTTAAAACTTAATGTCATAATGGTTAACGAGAATAAGCACTATAAGTGTGAGAAGATAAATAAATAAAAAACCGGACTGTGCTCAGAAATAAGACCGTATTTTCAAACTCAGGCACACACTTAAATATTGTACAACATAATCTAGATTAAAAATATATATTTTAATAATTTTATTCTAATAAAAATATCTCTTATCTGAAGATGTGAACAGATTTGCATGAAAAGAAAATGCAAAATTCTCCAACAATATATCTGGAAAATTCAGGACGGAAAATGTTGAAAGTTAATTTTAGAGTAATTAGCAACGACCGCCGAAATTCGCGAGGAAAATAAAATGCGCAATAGCTTATTTTTTTGTTGCTTGTATGTATGTATGTGACACACACACACACTTAACGCAACGGTCGTGGTGCAGCAGGATCAGTTGTGACGTTTACCAACGGTGCAGGATCAGTCGTGGTCCTATTGACAGCAGACTGACAGTGGCTGAGCAGTGGGCCGGCTTAACCGACACCGACACAACAGTCGTCGTCAAGCAGGTGACAAACTCGGCTGGGACCAGCTAAAAACCCACGCGTTAATCCCTGATGATGATCATCATCATAATCATCTCTCGTGTCTCTATCCCATCGCATGCCGGTGCCACAATAACCCCGGACAGCAATAACAAACTATCCCCAGCATCTGCTTTTTCCCTATGCCACTAATTCCGGAAAACTGCCCTCTGCCAATTAAAACATTCACGCCCTCTTTGAAAAATATCCCGGGGGACCGTTTGGAACTCCCCATTCATCAATTATTACCATCTTTTAAAAAGAAAAATATATGCATAAGGTATATAAATACTGTATATATATTTTTTACTTCCTTGCTTCGTGTCGAGGCATTCGTGGTCGGAATTAATTCAGCAGAAAAATGCTCCGTCGGTTTTTGTCTCGACATCTATTTCGAGTCATATTTCTTCTGTCCGTTACGGATTATTAATCAAAATGATGAATATTGACGCCAGTTTTGAACAGAAGAATCTTGCGAGAAACAAAAGGCTTTGTGGCCTAAATTTGGTTTTTGGAAAATTAATATGACGCATTCATTAAATTGAGATTCTAAAAAAGTTGCGGCTGAACTGCGGGTAATCCAAAAAAAAAAAATCGTAGCAATCAAGAATTCGTTGTAACAAATTTTGCAAGTTTCAAAGGAGATTTTTCACGTTTTGTATCAACATAGAAGTTTTGGAAATTCCTGGCAGTTTACATTGGGAACATATTTTTAAAAATCTTACCCCTTTTTTTTAAACAATAATTGAAAATAAATTTCCTGGATTTTATGAAGGATCCGTATTCCGTGTAAGTTAGTAAAATATGGAGACAAATTCAGTGACTTGGTTGAAGTCGGAATTATTTTCTTGAGAAGACTGACAATTTTATTTTCGCATGATTTTATTCTCAATGCCTGGCTGATTTTTCGGATTTCTGCTCGAATTTATCAAATTTTGTGGAAAATACCGTATGAACTTTGATCCATAGTATACAAGTATGCAGTGAGACCCCCACATGTTGACACCTAGACATAAGGCAAATTTGACATAGGGACATTTATTTTTCAATAAAAAGGGCATAAAAAAGGCCCGACATATGGACACTGACTTGACATGAGGACATTGTATGATAAAATTGCCAATAAATTTCACAAAACTTGACTTCTATTTGGCTTGATTGCAAGAAACAGATATTTCCAACCCAAATATTTATGCAAGAAAAATTTGTTGTCATTTCTCCCTTCATTTTCCCATCCATTCAGCGAATTAAAAAATTACCTATTGCAGATATAGAGGGACTTCCTTATCTTTTTGTGACTTGAATTTTATTTTTTCAGGTGCCAATATTTTAATGTACAGTACAGAGATGCACTATTAAATGCTCCAAATGTTCTTATTGAGTTGAAAATATATTCACTGAATCAAATTCAAGTGGCAAACAGTTTTGTCATGGAATTCCGAAGAATATTTCTTTCATAAAACACCAATTAAAAATTATACAATGTAAGTCTGTGGGAAAATAAGAATTGACTTAAGGACGATTCAACTTAGGGACACTCTTGATGCACCAATTATGTCCGCATCTGGGGGTCTCACTTCTTTTTTATGCAAGTATAATGACCTGGATTTCTCTTTTTTTATTTCTTGTGAACAAAGAAACGCGGAACTCTGTTTCAAATCTTGAAAGGCAGGAAATAATTTAAAAAAATGCTCGTTCATCAATTCCTTCAAAGACCATAAAGCCCTTCGATAGAAACAACTGCGACCGGGATTTTTCCTTGAAATGCGTGATTGATTGGGTGGGACGAATTGTGGAATGAATGAGTCAAAACAGCAGGTGATAATCAGAAGACCCCCCTTTGATTACGGTGAGACACGAGCGGTAATGATGATGATCCTATTGAATTCGATTGGGCGAAATGACTGGATCACTGACTGAAACCCCTGCTGGGGGGCTCAAGGAGTTGAGAAACCCATTTCCCCACTGGGTTCTTCAAAAAATATATTCCCCACGCTGCTGATTACAAAAAATTCTTCTAATATTATTCCCCCCCCTCGATATACTAAATTTCAAATGTTTTGTTCTCTCTCTCTCGAAAAAAAAAAAACTACAGAGAACACATGTTGTTGTACCGAATTGAAGACCCTCTGGAGAACCCCTCCAAGAAAAAAGTCGCTGTGACTTCTGAAATATTCCTCTGGACTGGATTTGCTGCACGTAATTTTTTAGTATATTTTGTTTTTTTGTTTAACCTGAGTGAAACTGAGACGCTGAATAAAGTGTTGGAACAGCAGGAAGCAGGATATTGCACAGGCAGCTCATTTGCACCCCGCGGATCCGACTTCCTGCTGGCAAAAGCGCTTGTCCATTCAAGCCATGCATGATATCATCATCATCATTACCATCAGCCTGGAACAGAGAGCAACACTTACTTGGATGGAAAATATTTCTTTTATGCTGGGCAAAAAAGGGCGTTATTTTGGCCATGAAACATTCGAAACGCCGATTCTCCGATTGAAAGAAACCATCGAGAACCATGAGGAAAATTTCGTTACCTCAGAAATCACACGGTTTCTTTTCTTGGCTGGACAATAAGATTTGTTGCATTTTATTTTTTCGAGCCCTGACTCATCATCCGAAACGTTTTTCCAATGTATTTAAATCATTAAACGTCAAGGAGCATTTTATTATCTGATCCAGAACCTTTTCGTCAAAAGATTTCTTTCCTTTGCTGGAACGGATTTTGTTACACCTTTTTTTTTCTTCGAAGAGATGCTTTGAAAACTCGTTATAGTGAAGCCATGGAGATTATAGCGAAATTGCTTTGATGTAGCGAAAAATTCGTTATGAAGTACCTCAATAAAAATGGTGGCTATTGGACGTGGACCAAAAAACGAGTTTTTTGTGAATTATCATTCGTTATAACGAGATTCATTGTAACGAGATTCTACTACAGTTGGTCCTTTGCCTCAGGAAGAAGCTTTACATCACAGGATTTAATTTGTTTGACAGAAATAGATTTTGTTAAAAGAAATTTGGAAGAGATAAATTAAAAACTTTTTACAGTGAGGCCAAGGGGACTAGTGAAATCGTTTCGTTGTAGCGAATAAAAACAATATTTCGTGGCGCTATTTTTACCACTGATAACCTGCACCTGAACTTTTTGCTCAAACAGCACTCGGTAGCAATCAATATTTCTCTAAGAAACATTGCTCTAAGATTGTCAAATTGGAAACGAAAGTTGAACCTCACCCAATCAAAAATCTCCGTAATTTGAATTTCCAATGAATTCCTGGTCTATGCCCTTAAATTCGATGCGATTTAAGTCTTCCCTTCTTGAAAATTTTGGGGCCAAACCTCCTTAGTAGACTTTTCAAAGCATTTTTTGAATAAATTGGGGTTTTTTTTTGAACACCTGCTAAAAGAAAACAAATGCAGATGCTCTTCTCGAGTGATTTGGCATATTCTTAAAGGTAGGTTTTCTGGGAATAATGAAAAGTTATCATAATTTGACCAGAGAATAATTTCCGCTGATTAACAAACCCAAATACAGCCAAATTTTCCAAATCAATAATCCCAAGTGTAAATTTTTGGAGTACTTTATACTCGACTAAAAGGGTTCAACTGGGTTAAAAAAAATACTGGGTTCAAACATAAACACAGGATTCTTGTTTTCCTTTGTCACACTGCCATAAAAGAATTTAAATTCCATTTTAAACTGCTGAACCTGAAATTTATGAGGTTCTGTTCATTAGTTTGATCAACCTTACATTGCTGCTATTGACTTTTTTTTGATAATCAAGACTGGTGAATGATTTTCTTTTATCAAGTAACAGTAATACCTCATCACTTCTTGGCAGACTGAGAGCCATTAAAAAAACTGTTTAATGTTTTCATTCTGTGCTAGTGATGATGAATGCAAAGCTGTTCTAGAATTTCAAAGTTAGAATTTTCTGGAACCAAGGCTTCAATTGAAATTATTTAGCAAATGAAGATGAACTTATTTTAGAATTTACAATATTTTTTGGCTTCCGGCCTAGAATTTTGATTATCAAATACAGCAACTCAATAAAAAAAATTTTTTTTTAGCCTTATCCTCTGTGCAGTATGTTTTATTCCGAATTTAGGCAGATAAGATTCAACCTCGTCATATTGAATTTATTTCAAAACTTCCTGTCTTTGCGACTGGACATTTCTTAGCAATGTCACTAAGTGTAAGCATTTCAGCCTGGAAATTTAAAAAAATTAAAAGGTAACTACAGTATTTCTTTTCTGAAAATCACAACCGTTAAACCACGACCTGTCTCTTTTTTTTACAACAATCTTCACTAGTTATCGACTTCAACTTGAATTTTTTTCGTTTATAAGGCTGGAAACTGAAAAACAGACATTCTTGAAAGCTCTTTCGCTTGATGCTTGAAGAATGGAATGAAATATTTTTTCCCCTGATGCAACTCGCAAGAAAGCATCAAGGGAAAAAATCCTTGTTTTCTTTTGTGTTCCAGCTCTCAAGAAAAGGGGCGAAATGCACGTGATTAAAAGCCCCGCGAAAAAAATGGACATTTCATATCTTTTGAAGTAGGAGGGAATGGGGTAACCCTTCTTTTTCCTTCAAAATACAATTTCCAAGCCCCTTCATATCTGAGTGACCCCAGGAAATTTACAGCTAAACTGACAATTTTATTTTCGCATGATTTTATTCTCAATGCCTGGCTGATTTTTCGGATTTCTGCTCGAATTTATCAAATTTTGTGGAAAATACCGTATGAACTTTGATCCATAGTATACAAGTATGCAATGAGACCCCCACATGTTGACACCTGGACATGAGGACAATTCAACATAGGGACATTTATTTTTCAATAAAAAGGGCATAAAAAAGGCCCGACATATGGACACTGACTTGACATGAGGACATTGTATGATAAAATTGCCAATAAATTTCACAAAACTTGACTTCTATTTACACTCTTGATGCACCAATTATGTCTGCATCTGGGGGTCTCACTTATTTTTTTATGCAAGTATAATGACCTGGATTTCTCTCTTTTTTATTCATCGTGAACAAAGAAACGCGGAACTCTGTTTCAAATCTTGAAAGGCAGGAAATAATTAAAAAAAATGCTCGTTCACCAATTCCTTCAAAGACCATAAAGCCCATCGATAGAAACAACTGCGACCGGGATTTTTCCTTGAAATGCGTGATTGATTGGGTGGGACGAATTGTGGAATGAATGAGTCAAAACAGCAGGTGATAATCAGAAGACCCCCCTTTGATTACGGTGAGACA
>CAJPEX010001061.1:0-68987 GCA_905338405.1 Notodromas monacha
GTTCTCTCGTATGTTTCAGAATAAGTCTACGTATCTGTCGAAAGACTATAACGAGTTGGCTCGATTCCGTCAAAATACTGCGGGTTTCACTGAGGGGAAGTGAGGAAGATGTGATGGGAATAGGAATCAAATGATCGAGATGAAGGTACATTACAGAAAATGGCGCAATTTCTGACCAGCGTTCAAAATCTACTCACGGACACCGGAGAACAGAAATACAGAGCAGCATAAAATATGCACAGAAAACCCCGGAAGTTTCTGTGGATTCTAGGAGATTCAGGAACAACCGGCGAGTTCATGTTCAGCTCACTGAAGTGCTGTAGGTTCAAGGCGAAGAGGCACGATGACACGTACTACGTTCCTCCAGAAAAAGACCTAATCATTGCATCCCTATACTGTTATTTTGAAACCCTTGCTATGAAAATAGCCCACGCGATAATTGAGCCCAACTTTTTAGCCTGCACCACTTCGGTTCTGTCAAGATGAATTGTAATCATAGTCATTTAGCAGCCCTGGATTTTCAAATTCCCCCCTCTCGTAATTTTAAAAATCTTATTTATAGATTTGTTTGGCACTGATCTGATATTGCCTGCCAGATCCCACAAAACGTTACTTGCCACAGTAAGAATTTACGGTTCACAAATTCCAAGGTCAGTTGATTAATCTTCTTGCCTTCGTCTATAAGTAAGCAGAAAAACCATGGTCTATTTTTGAGCGCAACAATGACAGGTCTCTTTGGCGGAAAAGATCGTTGGCTCGAAATCCCGGGATGATGATCCCTAATCTTAAATTTACAGAAGCCTGCCACATTCAAATGGAAATCGAAATTTCCAACAATTCTATGATTGCTATAATAAGATTCCGCGCAGCTGGGGTCTTGAAGTACAGTACTGTACTAAATTCATTCCCCCCATGAAGCATAGCTGGACTTCGATTCGTTACGCGTACCACTTCGGTTCTGTCGAGATCCGAGAATGATGCGAAATCTCCACGCGGTCGAAGTTCCAGCGCAAGGTTTCCTCGCGTATATATTTTTTCGAAGCTCTTGACTCGCTGACGAGTTCTGAGGGTTTTGTTGTTTTTTAATTTTATGCATCTAGTTATGCCTGACGCCGGAATGCATTTCGACTGCGAGCAGAATGCTTATGGCGATGGACAGAAGTGTGAACCCTTGTGAGGATTTTTACCAGTTTTCCTGCGGTGGATGGACGAAACGAACCAAGCTGGACGACATGGCGGTCGCTGTGAGCATGATCGCAGACGATTTGCGGACCAATGTTCGGAACGATCTCATTGGTGAGTTTTCTGCTTTGCTTTCTGCAACAAGACACAAGTACAGTATGAAGAAAAATCCGACCTTCATCATGAAAAATCTGACCTTAGCTTCAAATATGCAACGATGCATGAGGAATTCACCGTGCCCTTCGCTCCGCTTTATCAATCCGGATCAAACGCTATATGTCATATTCATGTCTCTCGAAGAAATGTAAATATTTTATAGCAAATCGGTGTCAACTCCAGTGAAGCAAATCGGCGAACCGTTCAATGATTAACGAGTAAGTTTCGGAGGGAAGCCAGAAAATCCCGGGATGCTCCAATCAGCACCGGCTTGGATGTTGCTTCGATAAACCGGTATGTGCATCGACGGGGGTTCTCTTTTCTTGTGATGATTATTTTCGAGAGCGTTTCCCTTTGAAAGTTTAATGAGTACCGTATTACTTTGGATTTCTAAATTTCATGCATAAGCTCCCCTTTGGAATTCATTCGATGCTGACATTCTGTAATTCGACCAATCACAAGTAACGAAGTATGATTATGAATTTTCGGATGAAGGAACTTCAAATTTGAATCGAGGAAATTCCACTCAATTTCCGAAATATTTCGCTTGCGATTTCACTCCTTTTTCTGCAAAACTGTCGGTTTTATTTATTGTAAATGTGACTGAACATGGAAGTGAGGGTCTCATTCCTCATTAAGTCTCAGACAATGGGGAGCCCTATAAGCATAACTCGCAGGTCTTCATTTTATGGCGATACAGTACAAGTAAAGTTCTTCATGCAGGTACCACTTTTAAGCAAAACCCCGAAAAATGCGTGGGCGTAATTTTCTCACAAAAATTATGGATTATTTCATGGGCATACGGAATATTAAATCCTGTCCGAGTAAAGCTTGCTGGAAGATATTTTATCTTTTTATGGCTGTAATCATTAACCCTCAGTTGATAGCTGGGCTTTTCAACCATGGCACGCGCACCATTTGTTGGATATTGAATTTGGACTCCTGTTATTCCATGTCTCAAGTTGGAAGCCGGTGAGTAAGGTGTCCAATGAATCTTTCATCGAACACTTGAGCCCTCTAGGCTAAAAAGGAATTAGAACAAATGAAGATATCCTCGAATCAAGTTTAGGATGCTATCGGGTTCAGTTACAGTCTAAGAATGAAATTATCGAGCTCGGAATGTGCAGTTGGTCCTGAGCCTAGATGTACACTGAGAAGGTATTATTAATACACTGGTCCATATTGGGAGAGGTACAATCTGCATAAAACTCTGATTTGCAGATTTTTGAATGTGCAGTGGGGCCCTGAGATGCGGACATGATTGGTGCTTGGACCTTGTCCCAGTGTCTGAACGTCCGCATGTTGGATCTCGTTTTCCCTTAGGCTTCAATAATGGGAACACAGACCCCCAAAATAAAAAATGTCTCCTTTTTAAAAGGCAGAAAGTAAGTGGACAGAAAAAAACCCACAAAGAATCTGATATTTTGGCATCAGAAAGGATGGAGCTCAAGAACCAAAGTACAATAACATGTCTTGCCTTGGACACATCATGGAAAAAACTGAAAAAAGAAGCACCCAATTATTGCCTTTTTTGATGGTGAATTAGGGTAATTTTAAAATGAAGTTTATTTTAAATATTTGTGAATGTAGGAAGCTCTATTTCTCTAAGGAATATGAAAGTTTAGAAAAATAAATTTATTCAATTTTTCAGAAATGTTGGAAAAGTGTTCGGATTTCAAGTCAACGTCCGTATGTCGGGGGGCACATTTTTTCAGTTCCAAGTTTCCCTTAGTGAAGTCGTCCATTTGTCAAGGCGTCAGTATGTTGGGGCCCACTGCATTTTAAATTTAGATGAGTCGACTTCGTAGTTTTCCAGGCGTATTTCGAAGGTTTCGGAATTTTATCCCAGTATAGTGAGTGTTCGGCATATTTTGCACCCATTGAATCTCAACAAGAATTATTTAAATAATTTACCGAAGTTAAAATTTCGGATTTTGTTGTATTTCCCATGACCCTAGACGTTCGCCACTCGACGGTGAGCGACGAGGGTTCCACATTTAATCTAATACTCGTCCCCTGTGTCACACGGTACGCGAATCAAAAGACTTGAAAGACAACGAAGGGCGTGTTTTTCTACTCTGGAACCGTAAATAAGTCGTAAGCGTGAGCAGGTCACGCGTTTTCCAGCGTTTCATCTCGGATTTTATTGCGCTTGCTTGCGTGTGTATGTCCGGAACTTCCGCATTCGGATTCTGTTCGGTAATTCAAAACTGGGCCGCAGTAGGTTTAACCTATGCCGGGATTGTTTTCAGCACTTACGGAGATAAAATTTTTGCCGAACTCGCATGCACGTCTCAAAGAGGATAATCCTGGAGATGTTCGTTCTTTGCATCTGCACAGATTTGCTGTCAGCGGATCCAAACCCCGACGATCCTGCGGTCTTCAACCAGATTAAATACTTTTACGAATCTTGCATGGAGGCTGATGATATCATTGAAGACAGCTCTTCTCGGGAATACCGTAATGAAAATAATTTGTTTGCCTGAAAAAAGCGTGAAAAAATCATGAACGAATATTTCTTCCCCAGTTCGGGAGCTGTTGGAGAAGTACGGGGGATATCTGACAGGTACCACTGGAAGCGACGACTTGTCCAAGCTCATGACATTCATGATCAACGTCCACAGCATCCCATTTTTCCAGATTTCTCTGAATTTTGACGCCAAAAATGTTTCTCATATGGCTCTCGAGATTTCCCCTGTGCAAAAAGACCTGCGTTCTAAACTCGGGAAGCAATCGCACTTGCCGGAGAAAATCCCTATCCAACCTGAGGGCCAAGAGAACGAAGTGGTCCCACCAAATGATTCACACTTTCATTTCTCCTCCGATGAACGTCTGGTGAGATATTCTCAAGTAATTCAAAATAATGATGATCGGCTTTTTAAATGCTGTATTTCGTATTAAAATGCGAGTCTGCCAGCGTCAAAATCGCGAGTCGTGATTATTTGATATCATCACTCAACTGTCTTTTGCATCTCGCCATGAAAATTGCTTAGACGAGAGCATTTAATGTGTGTATGTGAATTATCTTTTGTAGACAGCTTAATTTTATATGCTCGTTCTTGTGTTGACTGGCGAACGGAGATCTGGAAAATTAATACCGGATCAATTATGTTAATTTGATGAGACGGCTTGACATACATACCTTGCTCGTTGGCAGACGCCGATGAAACGGAAAATTTGTGACAATTTTTCTTGCATTCAATTCCTATACATTTCTAGCTCTTATTTTTTTATCGTCGAAATTTTCCTGGAAAAAGGAGGTTCTGGTTTCTGTTCGCGCACTCGGTGCATGAAGAAAATAGTGGTCGAGAGTTTATTCAAAGAAAGTAATAGAACGGGATGAATGGCTTTGAATATTTTCCTGAGACTGCGAAGTTGGTGCGAGGATTATGATCGGGAATTAAGATGGCTTTTCTCCACCTAATCTAGATTGTCGATGAAACTTGGGAAGATGGAGTGAACAGGAGCGGGCTGATGAATTCGAAACATTTGTTCAAGATGTTGCAGGTATTACGAAGATTATCCCTACCACGTCTCCGCAAAAGTTAGATCATTCTCAAATAATACCCCCTCCCCCCAACATTCTAGATTTAAGAGGATTTTTTCCAGACGAAGAAGAAAATACATCACAGGAGGCCGACTTTTGT
Organism: Notodromas monacha; assembly: GCA_905338405.1. Classification (NCBI taxonomy): domain Eukaryota; kingdom Metazoa; phylum Arthropoda; class Ostracoda; order Podocopida; family Cyprididae; genus Notodromas; species Notodromas monacha. Next base: position 4,986 of record CAJPEX010001061.1, read on the forward strand.
GCTTTGACGTTCGGAAGTGTTTTATGGAATCCCTTACGCTTATACGACTTCAGATCATTTGCAGAATATTCTAATTAAGTTAAGGAGAGAAAAATGGGCGTTTGTGAACTTCTTTTCGGAACGCGAATGTTCCAACAGTTTTTCGAGGTATAGGGCTTTATTCAAAAAAGCGTCTGAAATGGTGGTCGAGAGTTCATTCAAAGACTGTAGCAAGGTCCTATTTTGGAAAGACGCTTTTTGTTGTTGCTATTTTTTTTGTACGTGCTGCAACTATCAAAGAACGTAACGGTTATTCTGTAGCGGAATCACAGAGCCGCCTCGCATCAACTCCTAGCCCACCTTTTGCTCGCTCTCGGATATGCTGTCGAGGACGACGGAGTCGAACAAAATCGTTTCAAGAAAGCCTCGAAGCTTCTTCATGACATCTTCAAGGCATGGTTCCCCTGGAATTTTCTCCAGGCACAACTTTCGCCCTCCATCGAAGTGACAGTTGATTTCTCATCGTCTCTCCTTGTTCGTCTCCGCAGCTGAGCCCCTCTGTCAAGGAGCATCGCAGAGCATCGTTGAGCATGGACGTTTATAACATGTATTCGGTGCGTCAAATGGAAACCGAGTTTTCAATGGTGAGCGTCTTCGTAATTCCATCTCCCGTGAACATATAACGTTTATCCTGCTTTCAAAACTAATAAAGAAGTGGTTACGTGTTATAAACGTGACGAAACCGCGTTCATATTTTTTTCACGTAATGAAGTGGAAGGCGATATGAAGAATAGTTGTAGAACATCGGTTGTTCATCGCAAAATCGAGCCGAGGATTTTATATCGTCCATTCACCGCAGCTGTCGATGGGGTGAATGCTGCTTCCTAAGCGGCTCATGAATGTTCTGCGTATTTCTCAGTTTTTCCGTCCTCTTTGGAACCACAGACCAGTACTTGAGCTTCTTTGATGTGAAAGTCAGTCATATCGACGATGGTACCGCTTCTATACGCCATTTACCCTGTCAACAAATTTGTTAGAGCAACATCTACCACAATATTTGCCTTTTTATTTCATCTTCCCAATTTGTGGCAGACAGCTTGTGAGTTTAAAAAAAAAATCAAAAAAAGAGTCGAAGCGAGAGGAAATGGAATATAGTTGGGAAAACGCGCAAAAATTTTTTTCTTCGTAGAAATAAATAATGGCACATGTATTTATTTTTTCCGTGCTTCCTTAATATTCGTGGCGCCTTATAATTGCGTGTTATATGCTGCCTTCTTCCTTTGAAGTTTCGCACAGAGTACCCTTGTTGATAACTGTATCACGAAATTGAGGTTTCGAAGGAACTGCATACAGTATTTGATTATGCTGCGTTCAGTACTGTATGTTGTGTTTATTATTTGTTTAAATTCTTTTTATTACTGTTCATTGTTCGAGTAGGCTGTTTTGATCATTATAATCCCTCATGTTTCTCCCCAAGGTCATATTTGAATTCGATTCTTTTTACTTCGTTCAACAACTTCTTTGTTCTAAAAGTTAATTTAGTAGGGGCGAGAAATTTTAGTTGGGTTTCTTACCAACGCATTTACTGTTGGATGGATTTCGGAAACTCCATGCTATTCGAAAAGCGGCATTTCAATGATAAACCCTCAACAAATGATCTGCTTACACATGCATGGACAAATATAATCCATTTGGTGAAGCGACGCAAGATATTAATACATGTCCAGCACTTGACGCATTCCTCTTGGTTGATACGAATAATGCATTGTTTCGGATTAGTCGGGTGTTGCGTTCGGCGAGGTGAATTCTAGGTTTAGTATGGGACAATATCGATGGAGCTGTCCTGACTGAGCATCGGTTCTTGTTCATTTCCGGAATATAGTTGCCGTGGTTCTCATGGAAGACCGTGTTGCGAGAATTGCTCATCCATGACTTGTCTGAGTCAGACAAAATAATTGTCTATTTCCCGCAACATTTGAAGCGTGTTGCCGAGGAACTGCGACAACAAGACTCGAGGTAATCGTCGCAGATCGATGTCGGGGGATCGGGACTAACGTTTGCATTTTTTTTCCCCCACACGGATTTTGCGGGATCCTATTCAGCACCATTCGTGACGCTCTCTTGACTCACTTCCTGGGAAACACGATTGCCGATCACATGATTCGGCGAGACAAGAGCATGCGAGAAATCGAAGAAGTTTGCGTGGAGGCTGTTGAACTGATCGCACCCATCGCACTCAGTGGGCTCTATGTGCGAAAAACGTCGTTCCGGGAGATTGAACATTATCGGAAAGAGGTGAGACTTTTGGTGATCAGTATGCTCTCCTCACATTTCGAACATCTGAAATTTCAGATTTTGGAAAAGATTAAAAACGATTTCGGAAAAAACGAAACTCAGAACGTAATCAAACAAACGCGATTATTTGCTGGGAATACGTCAGTCCATCGTGATGGCAGAACTTACCTCGAAGCCGCATGCAGTACTTTATTCTGTATATCTGTGTTTCCTGCATCCGGATAAAACCTCAATACGTTAATTTAATTTCTGCATGCCGCATGGATGTTAGGTAGGAATGATTACTTCCTGTGTCTTCGTCCCGAATTCCAGAAAACTGATCGCATTCTGGCATAGAACGGCTTCATCGTTTGAAGCCGTTCATGGAGAAGCTTCAACTTGTATTCACATTTTATTCTATGAAAAGGCACTTCCGAGTGAGAATGCAATGCTTCTCCAAGAATAATTTGGGTCTTGTGTACCCCCCCCCCCCTCCGCCTCACCTGAACGAACTTCGGTTAAGTATGGTCTTTTAAATAGTACTCGAGGACTTTATTAAATTAATAATGTCTGAAATTTCTGTGGGCTCTGTAGGCCGTGATGAATATTGCTGTGGAATTTTCCAGGTCATTCCGGCGAAAGAATTCAAGATAGGTGAGTGGCTTAGTGGAAGGATGCATTTTATTTGGCTGGTATACTCGAGTTGAGCAGAAATTTCGGTACGCAGCGTTCTTGTAAATGTTAAGTATGCGGGGTTCATTTTTGAGGCTTCTGGAAATCACTTAAGGGCTTGGCCCTTTTTCGTGAGAAACACGGTAGTACTGTTAATCAGACGATCGAGAATCGCTAGGAAGGATTGCAATGATCGAAGGGACGAATGAAAATTTTACTGATTTTCACTGAAGCGAATGAGCGATGATTTGTTAACAGGGGTGCCCAATATCCGGCCCGTGGAGCATTCCTGTCTGGCCCGTCATAATCAACTCATCAGTCACCGCAGGCATTCATTTTTGAGAACCTACAGGTCAACCCATCCCGAAAACAAATTTCTAGAAATTCTTGGGAAATTAGTTTGACTATTTTCAGTGCACTGTAGCACTGCAAAATATTGCAGGAAGTGAATATTTTTCTGAAACCTCCTCCTAAAATTAAATAGCCATATTCTTTACTTGTGGCCCGCAGAGGCATTAATCCTCGTATCCCAAGTGTATATTTTTCTGAACCCTCCTACTAAAATTTGAAAAAAGCTGTAATGTTTTTCTTGTGGCCCGCACAGACTATCGCCCGTGCCATGTGGCCCACCTTCAGTTTTGAGTCGGAAAAGAGATATACTGTAGTCTGTTTATCTTGTTATGTGAAGCAAAAAAAAAAAAAAATTCCCGAGACCTCATAAAAATGAAAAACTACCTTGAGCAGAAGATGCAGAATATGGTACAATTCTACTGCACTATCTTCTGGCATCAGACAAAGGAAAATTGCTGGTGCTGATGTCGTTACGAATAAAGCGGTAACACGACATGACAGAAATGAAAGTGGAGTGAGATGCGATGAATCGGGGGTCGAGGCGGGCTTTATTCTGGTGCCCGAGCGAACCGGGAAGTACCCGCGCTTGATGCATTTGCGCCATGTTTTGTAACCGGACCGCTGAAACGAGCATGTAACGAAGCCCCTCTTCCGATGACTCGATGCAGGTTGCAGACAGTAAATTTCACGCGCTGGAATTAGGCCCTGCTTTGTGTGTCCCGGGCCTTAATATGGGCAGAATAAGTGGATCTTAGAGCCCCTGTTCCATTCGGCCCCACATGTGCTCACAAAGAGCGCCCTCCGGGTCCGACGACTGCCTCCTCTTTGCGTTCATCAAATTTGCATTGCAGAGCAGAGTCACGCGAAGAAGCTGGCGGCATTTCACTAACCAGCATGGCCAAGTTGTGAGTGGTTTTGAGCTGAGAATTAGCAAGTTTCGGAAAACCTTTTGCTTGTTGTTGCTGGGAAATTCACGCTGGTATCACTGGCATTCCTAATTCAATCGTAGGAGTCAGACGCTTCAGGCTCATGCATATGTGGGAATATAAGCTTCTCCGCGTATTGAGTGAGCAAGTTTATATCCATCCATTCGCCTTATTAAGAGCAATTCGATTTCAATTTATACAATGTACATGAAACTTTGATGACGAAGTTCCCATATGGAATGATAAATTTTCGTTCGGCTCTGCGTAGATTACGGGAAGGGGTTGCAATAGTTTTCCCTCGATGACTGACTTAATTCCTTAGTAGGGAATTAATTTTATTTGCAGGATAGCCTTTAAAGTATGCCAACATGGGATTCATCTCCCAAAAAGTCTTCTGATGATCGTCCCGTATTTATTCGGATTCGACCTGTACTGTAATAGAGAATACGGTACAGATGACGTGTGCAAACAAATTTCAGGAAATCCCCGTACATGATGCATAACATTGAAGTAGCTTTGCAGAATTCCACTGATCAGTGTGGGCAAGTTGCGAGTGGTTTTGTGTCTAGAATTAAAAGAGCGTTCAAAATGGCGATTTTTTAGAGGTAATTTTCTTTTTTATCAGTTCGTGACCCTTTGAAGGTGTCGAATTTTCGGAAATGTTCGGTACTTTTATGCTTTGAAGAAAAAATGTGCAGGTTTAACCCGCATTTATTCAAAAATTTGCGGCCCATTTCCTCCAGATTTTTCATCGGGGCAGCGGGCCGGCGTACGAGTCGCGCGTGGCCTATAATGACCTAAGCTACTTGACCTCATTGGTTGATAAGAGGACAGCATTCCCATTATTTGGACAAGCTCTCGACTTTCTCGTCACCACCTGCAAATTATTCGAATATGCTGCTCCTTGTTCATAACTTTTCGGAATTTGTTTCTCTGGACTGGCAAAATTTAATTTTCCTGTATTGTACTGTAGTTCCCAACGTTCCGCGAAGCAGTCAGAAGAAATACGGTATTCTTAATGTCCTCGTGAGAAGCAGCTCGTGCATGACATTAACCTAAGCATCGCAAGTCTGAATACACTGGGTAAAGATGTATTCGTGTCACGCTGGGAAGGAAAACTGGGTATTCCAAAGCAGAGTTGGTCTAATCATTAATAAGTCCCAGTTTCGCATTGCTCAAGAATGCTCCTGGCCTAGTATCAGCGAATAATGTGGTGCCCAAGCTTATTCGCACGCGAACTCTTCGTCATCCAGCAGCGACGTAAATTAGAATTTCGACCTACGGAAACGTCCCGCTTTTAGATAACCCGACGCAGATTGATGCGTGATTGCGTCTTCCTGGACATACGGTCCGTATCCATCAATCTATTCAGCACGTACTCGAAAAAAAAACTCGGTTATATATGTGAGATGGTATTTTTCTATCGCTTCAAAGTACCGAACGTTTTTTCCGTATCGTCAACCCCAAAGGTTTTTTCATGTCGAGCGATCGGAATTTTCGCTCTGAATGAAGTTTCCAAACTTCCGACACGAAGTTGCGGCTTCCGTTGGATTGGATGAGGTGCCGGGGTGGCGTCTTTCGAGTGAGGGGTGAATGGGGGATTGAACCCTTTCATCCGATCAAATGCCGACTGACTGGTTTGCAGTGATGAGGTTTTGCTCCGGATCGACGGCGAAAAGAAATGCTATGTTCCACACTGATCCCGGACGCCTTCGATGAAAAGCCCGTGTATTTCTGGAGATGTAATCAGCGCCCGCTTCAAGTGTGTTCGGCGTGCTTTAATTTTTCCAGGTTAAAAGTTTGCTGGGATACGTGCAGGATTCAATCGCATCGAGAACGGCGGGATTCGAGTGGATGTCGTCTTCAATCCGCAAGCAGCTCGTGGCCGCTACTCGAGGGGTCAACGTACAGGTCGGAGGTTTTGATGGGTTTTGGACCAACGAGTACTTCTCCGAAAGCTCCGTGAAGGTGAGTATGCCACGAACTCAAACAGGAAGGGAAAAAACCACTCTTCACAGGAGCAAAATTTTAACTAGCAGTGAGATTTCAGCGCGCGGCCGTTCGCATATCACCGATGTAGCCGTGGGTTAATCCGATCACGAAGCTCCCGGCGCGGAGAAGGAAATTATTGCGCCTCGTGCCCCGTCATGCGAGGCATTTGCCGCAGTGAATCGCTTTTCTATGGTTGGGGGTGGGAAGAAGATGCTCGGAAAAATAATTAGATCCTCGAATTGTTTCCTTTTTGATCCGCCTGGTGTCTGCTACGGTAGCGGCGCAGCGGTGAGGCGCCACGCAATCCTATTCCGCGTCGCTCGCGTCGCTTGAGGGGAAGAAAGACTAGATAAGAAACCGACTTACCGAATGGCAACGTCATCAGAAGGGAATGGGTCCAGGAAAGTCTACTCAAATCATTGTGGACGTTGACAAAACGCGCGGGTGCAGGAACGTGATGAGCCAACACAGCGCTACCCAACTGAGCGTTGGGCAGATGAGCGACAGGGACAACTGAGCATTTCTCACCCGAGTGTTGCGGAAAATTTAGCATCGCATCCTTCGAGTTTCAACTCATTTCTTCATTGATTATATGACTGAATTCACAATTTTCCGTTCCTTTCTCCGTTTTAAAAATACGTGAATTAACGGGACTTGTGGCGAATTGTACACGAATTTTAATTTAAAAGGAAATCAAATTCCATATGCACTAAATATTTTTTTATTTGTGCCACTTTATTTCTATGACTCAAGAATCAGCTGGACGAACGCACTTCCAAATTTACTGAATTTTAAGATGAGATTAGCAGGGCATTGTTGCATTACTTGCATATTTTTTACCTGCTGAAGTCAGGTTTCCCGATCGTATTCCTTCATCTGGGACATTTATCACTGCTGGAACGAAAACGGGTCGGAGAAATCAAATTTTCAACTGAATCTGCTCTTGAAGGGGGGGGGGGGGTTTAAATTGCTTCTAAATGTTCGTTACCAAACAAATGGTACAATAATGTATTTTTTAACAGGTGGCGGGCTAATCAAGTTGCTCCGGAATATTTTTGTAGCAATTTTTTCATTCGAATTTCTTGGCTTAGAATAAACGATTGTCCTTGGTGCGTAGATATCTTCGGTCGACTGTCCCGACGTTCAGTTGTACTTGGCGTTCACTTGTCCTCGCACTGTGGAGGTACTTGATCTCCTCGGAATCGCCGCGTGTTAGGGTCGATAAATCGTTATAGAGGTTTTTCGGCATTCGGTACTTGATTGAAACTTGTGCTGATTTTGTGTCGAGGTCTCTCGTAATCCTTAGCTCAATCAATTTCTGCAGCTCTTCAACACTGCTTGCCCCCGAGCTAGATTTTTTTGGGAATCACGAAGATTGAGAGGGGTTTCGATGCGCAGAAACCCTTCATATTTCATTATCGGGAACCAGTGAACACGCGAGGATTATTTTTAGCGTACCAGCGCCCGCTTTCCATTTGATGACAACCCATGATTTGCAATTTTAAACTGTTGTGATTGATTCTGGGGATCCAATGCTTCTCTCTTAGGAGCGAAGAAGTATGGTTGATTCCACAGAAATTGGGGCGAAATCCCTCAATTTTTCACCAGCGATGCATGGAAAAGCATGTGGGACAGTGTTTGTTGACTCCAGGTGTAAGATGATATTCGTTGCTTTTCTTCAGATACCGGAGAATGCCTCTTATTTGGAAACTTTCATGATCAACTATTTATCGGAGCCTTCCGGGGATCTGCACGCTGTGTTGAACAATCCGGTTGATCGACTCGAGCTTCTGTGAGTGAAAAATTGAAATTATTCCTATTTTCTTAAATTTGCCAGTGAGATATCTCAAGTTATAATTATTATATTATTTTTCTTAAGTTGGACTTCGGGATTATCGCCGTCTACAGTGAACGCGTTCTACAGTCATGAGTACAACATAGCACGTGAGTATTCCGTGTCAAGATGTCGTGAGGACCAGCAGTGCGTTGATTAATTGACCAATGCGTTGATTTTGTTACCGTCAGTGTTTCCTTTGGCCTACTTGCAAGGAGCATTTTTTCCGAGGGATGTGCCGGGTTATTTGAAATTCAGCAGCATCGGAGAAACGCTTGCACATGAAATGCTTCACTGGTTAGACCCGAAAGGTGAGGCAATCGTGTTTTCCTCTATGTACCGTGTTGCTATCAAGCCTCAACAAGTGCTGTTATGCAGTCATAAATCTCGTAATTGAGAAAGCGGGATATTGTATTTCTTCCAACCTTTTTCATGAAGTGAGACAGACTTTCACCACTAACGGCTGCGTGGTTTTAATACTGTATCATGGATAGTGGGAGGTGATAATTCAGCGATGCAAAAAAACGTGTGCAACAGAGACTTGACCTAATATTTACGACATTTTCTTGAACATTCGAGAAAGTACTTATCACAGAATAAGAAAAAGAAAGCGCCCGAGGTCAGTTTGGGATCGACCAAAATTTTGTGTAAACTCCATGTAGTAGACGAATGAATTTACAGTAAAAAAATTTTACAACAAATTTTTCAGTATAACAAACTTTCTTTCAAGTTTCAGCTGAAATCCTATAGGTTACATGTTATGAAAATCTCATTGCAACAAATTCACCAATTCCGGTTTATCAAAATTTTTTGAGGAACATGTTGTAATATTTTATGAAAAATTCCCAATGAAGGGATGCATAGTCTCAAATTTGCCATTCAAAATGTGACTGTGACTGGTTTTTGGGACATAAGGTGGAAACAAGGACAAACATTCTTCAAAATTCACCTGAGCATCCTCTTTTTTAAAAAATATTTCCAGAGTTACAAAAGATGGATGGTGAGGGGATTAACCTAGCAAAACTCATGTTGAAAAGGGGTTTTATGCTTGAGAAACCCTACTGATACTTGGAAATTGTAAGCTTTTTTGGAACATCCTTCACTCTTACAAATCTGTGGAGGAATTGCTTTGAAAACCCCACTCAAGAGAAAATGCTAGAAAAAGTTACCTGTCATTCAGAGTAAATGTTTGTTACTGTATTCACACCTGAATTTTTTTGAAGGTCACAGTTTTTTCAGCAGTGAAAAACATCTGAAAAGGTCAGGAAAGGAAGATTTCGAATATTTAAACAGGTTCAATTTTTGAAAAATATTTCGATCTGTCAAAAATTTTGAAAATCTCATTATATCAAATTATTTGTTATAAAAAACTTCCGCAGTCCGCAGAAGTTTGTTGTAATGAGATTTTACTGTAGTTGAGAAGTAAGTAAGTTGAGCAGTTTATGGGACAAAGGGTGTTGCGAATAAGAAAACACTATATCGGAACAAGGTCAATTTAATCTGTGACAGTTTGATTTTTTTCATTTTGCCCAATATCTGGGAAATCCATCCAAGAAAAAGCTGTAAATCCAGTTTTCAATATTTGGTGCTTTCTTTGTTAAATGCTATGGTGTCTGTAATATTACGCATGTGTATTGTACTGTTTCAAAAATCTGTAAACGCATAAATTTTATTTTAGCCCAAGTCTGGAATACCACTATTCTTCGTTTTACCGTGATGGATTTCAGTTTGAAAAGTTTTTATGATTGTAGCAACCATGATAAGCATGGTTGAAAATCGAATTATCGGAGAATCGATTCGGGAATAATCGAGATTTTTGCTCGACGGCATGGAACAGAGAAGCGCAGGTGTTGCAAATTTCCCTGCGTGAAAGTATCTGAGTTGAATTTTGAAATCTTAGAAATGAAGATCGTGCGTGGAATCAGTATGTAGAATCGTGTGCGTAGCTTATTCAGGATTGCCCTGGATGAAATACTTCATCCAAACATCGATTCTCGTACATTAAAAAAAACGAAACTATGAAAACTAGTTGGAAGAAACGCATGAACGGACAGATGACAGGGGGTAAAACTTGACATTTTTTAAAAGCTTTCGTGACAGATAGAAGATAAATGATGAGCACGAATGTTGGTCCATGACTCGGAGGGACAATGCCAAGTTGGGAGATAATTGGAATGACTTGTGTGCAGGACATGCGATTGACGCAAAAGGGAACAAGTATCAATCATGGCGGGAATCTGAGACGACGAGATACGACGCGTTCAGTACTTGCTTGTCAACGCACTACGTGGACACTTTCAAAAACGTCACTTTGAAGGGAACATTTTATCCGAACGTGAGTGAACCCGTCTGTCGTTTGCGCTCTGTTACTTCCTATCCATATCCCGTCAACGTTTACGTCTTTACGCGAATATGGACCTCATTTTAATGTTGGACAGACATTTTTATAAAAATGTGAACGGCATTAACAGGAGGAAATGGAAGCTTTTATGGGAAACATGCAGCGTGACTTCGCTGGAAAAAACTGGATGATGCAAGAGCCCCGAAAGAATGCTCTGCATCGTTTGACACAGTTGCTTGATTTTGAAAGCATTTATATATTCTACTCGGAAATAATTCGCCCACGCGGAAGAGGCAAACTTTTCAAATACAGTATTTAATTTTTCGGATTCATAAAAATGTATCCTGGGCTACAAATCTTCTTTATCTCTCAAGTCATATCAACAGAACTCAGGATTATAACACTCGTATTTTTTAACTCCCCATGGTGATAACATTTAAATTTCAAAGTTAATTTCTTCCGAAAATTGTATCTCGACTAGAAGCAATCATGCAATATATTCATGACTCATACAATTCATCGTAAGACTCCATCGAATGTGGCTCGTACCCTGATTTTTGGGTATAAATTTTTAAAGAAAGAATATATCCTTCCAGACCGAATGAATTTAGCCAATTATAGCAATAATAAAGAACTTCATTTAAATAATTTTGATGATATGTCCTTAAGGCCTGATAAGAACGAGAGACAGTATAGAAGAGGCCGCTGGTTAAAGCAACGAGCGAATTGAAATGAGCTGAAATAACGCTGGTGGACAACAAAGATTTTCTCTGCGTAACGAATTTTTTGTGTTCCTTTAGGCTTAAGGTTCTCTCCATATTTTGTAGGGGTTATCTCCAACACAATTACAATCGTTGTAATTTTCTCTCTGCAACGAAATTTTTCTTTTACCTTGAATTTCGTTGCCGAGAGACTCTGCCTGTATTTAATTTCAATTACGGGTGTCATATAGCCTTAATATTAGGTATACGTCACGTGATGAAATCGTTGTGCGGCCAGTGCTCGAACATCTCGATTATTCCGGCTGAACATTTTCCGGGAATTAATTGCGGCCGATATCCGCATGAAAAATATATCCTTTTTTCCTTTGTTTTCAACAGTATGACCCATGGTTCGCTCTTCCTGAGAATTTATGCGACGTGCTGGGGCTTGATTTTGCCATGGCGGCCTACCGTCGATGGGTTGACGACCATGGTCGCGATGTGATGTTGCCTGGCATTGACTTCGAAGCGGATCAAATTTTCCTCATCAACGCTGCCCAGGTGTGACCCTTAATCGAAGAACCCGTCGTACTCTTTCCTTCATCATAATAAATTTAAAATTGGAACCATAGAACCGAAAACTCGATTATCGGATCGTGAAGTTTCACGCGAAATATCACGAGGAAAACCATCGCCGTCGTTCTTCTACGTTTGAAGAAAGGCCTGGGTAAACTTATTTCGGGCGGTACAAGCAGGAGGCGATCACAAAATCAATCCGAACCACGGATATAAACTTCCTAATCCCATAATTTATTCAACGAGTAATCAATAGCATACTAAATAATCGTAGCTGGGACTTGTTGAAGCTATGAACTTCTGAAGAGAAAATCAATGCATAGTTTGGCTTGAATGTTTGTGTCGTACTGTGCAAAGGATAACCTATTGATAGCAAAAATTCCCGGTTTTAAAAATCCAAGTTACGCCACATTCCTTAGGAATAAGTTATGACTAACTTATTCCGAAGAATTCCCGAGCTTCAGGAGAGAATCTGCAATAGTCAAATTGAAATATTAAAGCAGGTGATTGAAATAGTTTAAAATCAAATATTTATGCGTAGTAATACTGTTCACTGTACAGTAATTGCATTTTTAGAGTCGTTCGGAATGAAACGTGAGTCCTGTATCCAAGAAAGCTGTGTTTGTCTGCGTTTTTAATACTGGATTTTAATGTATGCAGGCCTTTAAATTTTACTATGTGATTTGAATCTTCATTCATCGAAAGCATTCAAAAACGAAAAACTATTGCTTGCCGCTTGCTTTCGAACAGCTGCTGAGATGAACTACCACTAGTATATTGCATCTATAAATAAGCATACAAATGGACTCTTTGCAAAGATCGTGCAACATATTTTGCAACATACGATATTCTTAGTGGAACACATTTTTTTATCGTTCAGATATTCTCTGAATGAGGTCTTCGGCGATATCTTCTGGATCATAAATGGACCCTTTTTTAGTCATGTGAATCGTACATGGAGTTCACCTAGGAGAATTAGGGAGGCGTAGTTCAGTTTTCCTATTCAATGGCACGGCATACTCATCGATTTCGGAGACATTACAACCGAAATTTTCAAAATTTGACAATTCAAAGACTGTGTTCAATTGTCCGTGGTGGATCCGGTGGGGTTGGATCAAAATTGATCCAACCCGCACGAAAATTTACTGCCCGCGTAGATCCAAGGGCCATGATTGTTCATAAAGTTTTGGCTGTTTGCCATGCGTGATCAGGAAGATATCCCCGATGTTCCAAGAATAGAATATATGAGTGTACTGCACTCCGAATACTCATTGTTCATTAAAAATGTTATGCATGAGCGTGGTAATTGAATGTGTGGATCCCTGATTCCCGATTTAATTTTTCATTTAATCCTACCTTGTCTTCAAAGATGTCGTGCACAGTACTGGACGATTGGTGGCTTGCGTACCTTCTTGAAACAGATGAGCATACGCCAGCGAGTCAACGGTGAGTGGATTTTCCGTTCTCGAAACCCACACGGGTGCAAACTAATGACTGGGTTAGGAAATTCGTCGGTTGCAGGTTTCCGCGTAAATCACCTCCTATATGTAGCTAAGCGTGCTTTCTCGTCATTTTTACAAACATCGTAGGGCATGGTTTTCATTTTCATCAACGGTGCAAAACCCTGCTGGGGGTCTATAGAAAGCCAAGAGTTAACGTGGCTTTTTTTAGGCGTTGGTTCTAAAACTTCTCTTTATACCCGGAGCCCGTTTTTGAATCGATGTCAATAGCGGAGCACCTTGGAATCAATTTTTCGAGGCCTTCACCCGAGTTGAAGACGTATTTATGGACTTTTTTTCGAGGCCATTGCATCTCTCGGCATGCACAATGAATCATGCTTTTTTATGTTATTCCTTGATTTCAGTATAATTTCTTCAATTTTCTGGGGAAGCCGCGGAGCCCCTGGAAACACCAGACAGAGCTCTGTCTTTTTTTCTTAAAAAAAATGGAGGCAATGCTTTTTAAAAAGAGACGAACTTACCATGTAAAAAGAGTCTTTTTATGGTATGGTTTCGCAGGATAAATGGACAAATGAGCAACTTGGCGGAGTTCGGAAAAATTTTCAACTGTCCGGCGGACTCACCCTTGAACCCGAAGAGCAAATGCACGTGAGTGCTTGTGCCGAACCTTCGTGAATAACGTCCACATCCGGTGATGCAACTCGAGGGACCCCTGTTGACTCGGATCTTGTGCGAGCTCCAAACCGGCCGCATTTTCAGCTTTTCTCGAGGGTATTGTGATCGTCGCGTTCAGCCGGGCATGAACACTCAAGTCAGGTGTTGAATGTCTGATTCGGAAGCATTTTTGAAGAATGTTGACGATTTTGTAGGGTGTGCGTTACCGTCGGGTTCGTTGTACGTGGATGCTACGGGATTTGTGCGAATTTTTTATTATTATTTTCAGGCGTGCGCTTTTTAAAGAAAATTCGGATTAATGGATGTGTGTATCCATGCTCAAAGGTTTCAGCAGCGAAATGTTGCTGTTTTGTCCTTTCGTACAAACTTTCTTCACATCAGATGAACATCTTTGTGCCTGAACGTCCGTTAAAATGGGGCTACTTTCGGTCATGCAAGATTCGGATCGAAGATGGTTTTTCGTCTTGACATTTTCAAAGTATCGGAAAACAATTGCACTAGGTGCTTCATCTTTTGGGAAATTTTTACTGCCTGGAGACACAGAGAAGCAATCACGCCACAGGAGGTTGTGAGGAAAACAAGGAATATTTTGCTTGTGACCGTTCAGGGCAAGCGCAGGAAATCGTCACCCTTCAATTTTTTTATTATCTTCATCAAAGGGTAGGAAATCCATTTTCCTTCCTTATCAATTAGGGATATTGTCAGAAGCAAAAAATAATAATGCATCCCAGAAACATGAATGATGAAAAAGTTGCTCGGAGTATAAAAGAAAGTCACACGACTGTCGTAGCATCCTATGTAATTTTCATTTCTCAGATGCGCCCGCCGTGTGACAAAAAGAAATCACTTGGTTGTTTTGTCGATGCGTTCAGTCCGCATTTCCCATTTCCGCTCAACGCTGCGAACGTGGAAATATTCACATTGTGGAAAAAAACAAAAGAAACAAAAACAAATGTGACGTTTGCAATTGGCTCGTCAGCAAAAATCCTGGGCATCTCGCGACGGTGTTCAACGTTTCACATTCGGCTCACCATCCGTGCAAGTGTGAAGTCTCATTTTTTTTTGCGCTGGTGTATTTCGACGATGAATTTGTGTAAAAATATATCGTACGCTTCGTTTGTGCAGTTGATGCGTTTCTTTCTCGGGATCCTCTTTTCTGCGTCGAAGACTTCAAGCTTGAAATTAACCCATTATACGAGTATGGTGGGGCGCAGTGCTGCATTCGGGTTCCAAGCAGTCAAGTTTCCGTGACTGGGCAAACTCGTTCCAGTGAAAGCATTGAGACAAATTGGCTTGATCTACTGTCCTGTGTTTTTTCCTCGAATTTTTGCATTTGTAGATTTTATATAAGTTAAAAAGGAGTTCTTTTATTCAACTGAAGAATCCTATTTGAAATATCGCTGCACCGGATGATGTACGCTTCACGGAATGGACTTTTTAAAGATAAAATTGGGCTGTTGCATGGTTTTAAATTTTATATTAGGCCTTCCTTCGAATAATGGCTTCAGCAGAAAAAGGCTCTCATTAAAATTACTTTTCATTAATGTGACCACCAGTTTAATTTTGCCAGTAATTATGAAGTTACAATTTGATTCGATTTTTTTTTTGCTTTGAGCATCATTTTCCGTGTTTCTGGAAATTCCCCCCGCAATTTCATCTCTCTACTCAAGAATTAATAAGAGCGTTCAGCATTTTATGTAAGTATGTGAGTATCAAATTAAAAAGGAATCTGGACTGGATTAGCCATTACATAGTGCTGTACTATAATTCCACTTCAAGGGATCGAGGGACTTTTATGAGCCACGGAACCTACGGGTCGTTGTTTAAAGCTTTGCATCGTCTGCACCCGGTTACAGTATGTAGTTTGTTCTATCAGTTACTTCCTCCTGGAAAATAACATTAATTAACATATCACTTTACTGGTTAAAGATAACTGTAATGAGGATAATCAGGTATCTTTCTCCATCATGCGTGAGTTGTGCAAAATCGTGCGGTAGCTCCCAAAGCGCTTACTGAGGATATTTTTGCCCTGAAAATTTATGTATCAGAAAAATCCTTCAAGTTCCTCGGAAAAGCATTCTTCCTCATCGTTGTAATTTGGATTTTGAAACTTGATTTGTGAAGAGGAGTATTTACAGTGCAGATTTTAGCTAGGAAAAAGTAATTGCAGAAGTTTAAAAGACGAGTGGAGTAAACCGTCAATTTTCTGGGATTATGAATTAATTCTTTTTTAGGATGATACAATCTTGAAATTACTTGCAAATACATTAAGATAGACAAAATCATGCAAAATTCATTCTGATGAACTGACGTGATACTTGACGATATTCCTTCAAATCTCAGAGTACATCATTTCAAGACTGTCCTTCGTGAAATTACTGTAAGTTTTTCAAATTAAAATAAGTTGATTTGGTCTTCCATTTTTCACAACATCGCATTTATGTTTATTATGCTGACCAGAGTTACAATATTTGAAGCTTGCTTAAAACGAGGCTCTTGCGCGATTGCTAGAGCTTGAAACAGGTGAAATGCAAGGCAATCTCCTGATGGTCTCGTGGAACATATCTCGTCGCAAACCTTTCGATGTTGCTGAAAATCTCGATTCTCGGGACTGTTTTCCAATCAAAATAACAGCATCGAATCTATAATGCCGAAAAAGCCAGACCCAATCAAACGAAATTCTCTGCTGTTGATCGCTTCCAACATTTGGAAACGCTTTCCAAGAGGGTTTCTCGGGGGAACTGGAACTTCTCCGCACGTTGTGTTGCCTGCGTGGGAGAAGTCCAAAGGCGGAATGTTTCTGGAAAGAATGGATGCTCGACTTTCATCTCTAGAAGTTTTCTTGTACGTATTTCTGGATGCCCTGAGGCTGATGCGCGTCGGAGATGATAAAAATATATCGAATGAAGCGCTGGTGATGAACTTTGAAACTAACCAGTTTTAGCGCGAGCCTGGATCTCGTATAGCGACAAGGAGCTGTTCTCAGGAGATGCAATTTAGGTCTGCATCAAAGACCTCCGCTGAAAAAGTATCCCCAATGCGCAATCCGTGATCTGATAATCCTGATCAACCCTAACGAGGGATAAACATGCGAGTTTTCCATCAGCGAGAGACACGAGAAGATCTAATCGAGATCCATCTGGGCTGTCGATCCTGCCTTTCTCGACCCAGTTGCTGCTTCCACCCACGACTTAGATATCGATCGAAGAGCCGAGGATAAGGCTAGAAAAGCAATCGGTACTCAGCAGTACTGGGTCCAGAATATATATTATATCTTTCGTAACGAGCTGATGAACAGATTGTATCCGCGAAGATAAGATGTATTCGTCTTCAACGAATAAATCTTATCTTCACGCGAAGTCCGTAGGTCCCTGACACTAATGAAGAGGGACGGGATAATCATGCTTTATCTTTGACGAAAATAATAACCTTCGTGTTGAATCGACAGCTTAGTCTACCAGATTCAACCTCTATGCGCCTGCAAGGCTGCAAAGTAAACTAATTTATCGAACTGCGGATCAGACTGATCATGAAGAAAGCGAGGTAAGTGCGTGTCCACCCTGCCATTATGATTATAACCATTAAACAATTAAATATCGCGTCAGGTCGCGTTAAAATCATAATAAGATTTCCATTCACTACCGTGCGCTACGATGCTCGAACTGAATTTTTATTTCTTGGAAAATATGAATTACTCCGGAGCAGAAAAGTGCCTCCGAGCGTGGAAATCCCGTTTCGACCCACCCTGGAAAAGAGCAAACTATTTTTCGAGTGCCGACATGAGGGGTTTATCGTCCCAAGAGTATAGAACACGAGAGCTTACCTTATTCAAACGGCGCAAGTTTAAGGCGAGAAAAATTATTCCAGCCTGGGGGCAGGATTTATTTTCTCTGTAGAATTAATGTCCGTGAGCGTTTCCTGGAATATGTGCAACCAAGTGCGTTTATGTTTAAACCTGATCTCAGATTTAGCAAAATTTTGTTGGCAAATATAGGTGGGATTGAGCCTAACATCTGAGAGCTTCTTAATTTTGAGCTGTGCGTTAATCGATAAAACTGCAAAGTCGATCATTCGCTACCTTAAAATACTGTATGTGATGTAAAAAAAGCCTTGTATTGCGTGTACAAAACTGAACTTCCCAAAAGCTTGGATGTACCGAAGTTTTTTTTTTCAGAACAGTTCTCTGTTCTGAAAAGAAACTTTCCTGTTGCTCCGTAAATTTTATGTTGCTTATGATCTCGATCTTGATCATCACTTCATTGTACATACTGATCGAGAAAATTATACATACTGATCGAGATAATTAGACTATTGCTCTCATTAATTCTTCTCAAATTGAATAGCTTCCAAAGCGATGAAATAAAAAAAATCGAAAAATTACAGAATCGTCTCCCCGAGATGCACTTGAAAGTACAGGAAAGCTACAGCCATCCGTCAATGGTTTTGCTTCAATATCCTGGCAAACATGACATCGAAAAGTAAATATACTTGTACTTATGAAAATTCTTGAAACATTCTCTGAAAATATGTAAAATTTCGAGAAAAGAGACATGTATCTTTTCCGATGTCGTGCGTATCATTCGTATAGGCACGCAGAATCGTATGACAACCCTCACGCGAACACCTGACACCTTCGTTGGAAATTAAGAGGAGATATTTTCTTTGGAGATCTTTCTTTCCAATGCGCGTGCTGTAGTCAGATGCAGATTTATCTGTAACTACTGTATGCATATATGAACTTCATTCACATTCAAATAGAATGAAATTTCATTTCATTTGCGTTCTTTCTCCAGAAATGTTGTAGGTTCAATTTTTCATGATGTAGATACCGGTACAGTATTCAAAAATGTTTCCTAGGGAAAGAAGTCGAAAATATTCTACATTGCCATGACTCATCCTCTGCTGGAACCATAGATCTGTATAAGAAATCAATGACAGCTTCGTTACGAAATTTTCTGGTCAATGATATGGGAGAGATATACAGTACTTGAAACTAATGGGAAAATTGAATATTTTTTGAAAATTTTATACCTGGATGTCCAACTATCCAGAGTAT
Source organism: Notodromas monacha (assembly GCA_905338405.1). Lineage (NCBI taxonomy): Eukaryota > Metazoa > Arthropoda > Ostracoda > Podocopida > Cyprididae > Notodromas > Notodromas monacha. The sequence goes on from CAJPEX010001061.1 coordinate 23,823, forward strand.
GTTACTCGGGTCGTGAGGGCCCCTGTGTCGTAACAGAGGTTGCCATGAATTTTGTCTTCCCGAGACCCTGTTCCCACCAGGAAATCCGAGATGGGGGCGAAAAATAAAATAAATACGAACACAGTTGCTATCGTCGTGGAATCCCAGAAGGGATGATATTCCGGAACCCGTGGTGGACTAGTTAGGCGATTATGCAAATCCGCTCATCCATCCATGTCCTCCCCGACGATGATTCCCGGATCCTTGTCCCAGCCGGAGTGGTCGCTCAGTTCTTAAATGCGCTTTTTGAGGGACATGAATTCTCGTCGGGGCTGGTGTAAAAGTTGAGCTTAAAATCTCCCGAATGAAGCCTTATCGATGCACGAATACCACATGCGTTGGTCACAAAGCCGATCACTTACGTAATTCTCACTAAGACAGATCGTTGAATTTCACGAAAAAAAAAAATCGTGAATCGGTTCTCTCCATCAGTTCTGGTGCTCACCGAAACCACTCACATCGGTGGGTTACGTTTCCTCAAGCAATCAGCTTAAGCTTCAGCCTCACGGCGAGAGATTCCCAGCCCACAGGAACTCTTTGAACAAGCATAGAAGGCATACCCTTAATATGCTTCAATCACGAACTTCTCGCATGGATGAGGTGGACTTCTATAGTTCCGTGAGTGGAACTCGGAAATTTTGAGAGGCTAGAAAGTCGCTGACAGGGGCAACTTTCGCAATAATTGAGACTACAGTATCCCTTCTCAGAAATGGACTAGCAAAGGATTCGCTAGAGAAAAAACAACTCTGTACCACGGGTCCGCGTACCTGCAACTTGCGCAAAGGAATAATCACTACCGGCCCTACTTCGTCCAAAAAGTTTTTCCGCTGTCACAGCAGGTCGCGCGAAGTTTCTCAGATTCCCAGGAAGAACCGTTTCCGAGTCAAGTTATCTGCATCTCAGATAGTATTAGTTGGAAAGCTCCGGTTATTGTGGCAAGCGGAACATTAACTTGGCCATAGGATGAGGATCCAGGTCCCGCGTGAGGGTGTTATACGGGGGTGTGCAAAAATGAGGTGCAAATTCTAAAGTAGAATTTAATTTTTACATATTTTTTAATGTAAAGAGTATGTATTGAAAAAGCCAAATATTCTAATTTTTCCAATACATTTGAAATAATCAAGCTGCTGCATGAAACCACATATACATTGTCATTCTAAAATCTCATTTTAGTGTTTTAAATTAAAGAGACTTCTTTAAGTGGCAGTGAGCCTTAAACAATAATGTACTTCAACATCTTACAGAAAGATTACTACTGGCCTTGCAGCTCAGGTAACTCTTTGTGTTCTTATAGACTTACTGTGTTTCCTATGCACTTTGAAGGTAGCAGGACTTCTGCAGAGAAGCAAATAAATTGCTAAGAACAATTAAATATAAGCAGTGTTTTGTTACAGATCAGATAACACAAGTTGTTAGCACAATGTCTCAAATGTAAATGCTACCAATTGCTGGCTTGCACATAAATTTTAAGGGAGACATGGTGGAAGGGGACTGTGGGGTGTTCAATTCTTTGTCTGGTTTCCAAAAAAATAAGCAAGGACAATGGATGGGAGCCAACTGTTCAGCTCTTTGACCCCAAGGCATGCATCACATATTTGTTTCACCAAATCACCACATACAGTACATTTCTCTCCCAGCTGCAGCTGGTGATCAGAGAAAAGAAATAAGGAAAAGAGTGGAGAAACTGGCACAGGCAGGGAAGCCATCATCAGCTCCAAAAGCTTGGCAAAACTTTGCAAGTTTTTGCCAGCTTTTCCTCACATTATTCACTAATCCCCTGAAATCCCTCTGAGGGCCCGAGTCTGTAGAAAAAAATAACTGGGAGTAACAATTGTGCAGTAGCTAAAATGATTCTAAAGCCATCATAAGTGATTATTATGGCTTTGAAAGACGTTGAAGCGCTATAGAATTATTTGTCTAAAGCCAGGATATTCCTAATGAACACACAATTGTATGATGCATTTTTTATATGATGCAGTGGAAGCATTTTTTGTTGGCATTAGGTGAGTTGGTACTAAATTGGGTTTTCCCTTAAGGGAAGATTTGTTCCAGTAAATTATGTGATGGCTCAAAGTGATGATGGCACAAAATTGAGGGTTGACTGTATTTCTCACTGAGGATGCAAGCATACATATATTTATTGGTATGATGGGGCCTTGAATGAATGAAGGAACAAATCAAAGTTTTAAAATGTACACAAACAAAAGTTATCTGCTCACTTTTCTTCTGAAAAAAAATTGTCATGTAGAACATGTCAAGGTTTTTTCCAGTAAATTCGATTTTTTCAGGTTATAATTGTTTTTGACTTCTCACCATTCTTTTGGGAAAGGTGCAACACTTGCTTTGACCAAATACTCTTTTGAGCAGTGGTTCTGAGAGGCATTGTCTGGTTGTGTACCAAATTTTATGGGTGCCGGAAATGTTTCCAGCACTAATTTTCCAGATCTTATTGAAAACAGGTTTGGGTAAGTTTGATTCTCAACACAAAGATCAATGCACAATCGTTGTCTGAATCTAGCCGGAAATTCAAATGGGGGGCAGGTTCAAATCAGAGGGATGATTTTATAAACATCATACATCTGTTTTTGTCCTCACAATATTTTCAGGCTTTAAAGGCAGCTGACCAACTCTTGAACTGTGTATGAAGAGGTAGTACCAATTGGGACCCTTTTTGTCATCATGTTCATTTTATGGATAAAGTCATGACTGCATATACAATAATTTGACCAAATAATTTGAAGTCATGTAAAGATCATCAAGTAAGCGAAGTCCCTCAAAGTTTTTGTCAACAAAAATCACCAGTTGAAAATACAGAAAAATGCACCATGAAAAAAATTATCGAGTGTCAATTCTAAAAATGAAATAGAATGATAGATGGAAGAATATAACTTTTCCTTTTTCTTTCCCAAAAGTTTCAGGAAGTTTTGAACAATTTCAGACACCCCTTTCTGAAGTATGACAAGACTTGCAATGGGAAGAGGGTAGATCAGGTTTGAAAATCTAGCAGCCCTTCATAAGGTTGATCCCTGTTCCAATGAACTCTTTTGCATCTATACCTTCCCTTCATCAGTGTCATTACTGGATCACTTGACGAACGAGATTTTGGCCCCCCCCCCCCCCCCAGTGCTTGGGCGCCCGTGTGCGGTGAACCCACCGCACCCGCCCTACGCGGGCCCTGGGAGGATCCTTGAGTGACGAGGTTGCGCGAGAAGTTCGGCACCCGACGGCGCGAACTTCCATGCATACCCCGTTTGACCATCGCATTTCCGTCAGTCTCGGACGCGTCGGCATCAAATTCGGGCTCTTTATTCATGACAGTTGTGACCGGAAGTATCCCTGCTTGCTCATTCTGTGCCAGAAAAATACTTTCTTATTATCATGCGTAAATCATTACGTAACGTTAAAAAACATCCGAATTTAAATACCCCCTGATCAAAAAACGAATGCATCGCGCACCAGGGACACGGAAGTCCATGATTTATCCTCGGAGGACACTCATGTGGGCTATTAGTAAAAATAAACTCATAAAAGATGCTTTGCTGAGTGTTGGTTTTTCCCCCTGTGAACCTGTCGCAGATGGTTATTTGTTTTGATTTCAACGGAATGAAATCCGAGGATGACGTGCTGTCGAGGTATATGCAAAGGAAATTGTAGCCCTCGAGTTACTGTCACGGAAGTAGCGTGAGTACTGCATCCGAACTCCGTCGATTAAGCGGAAATAAGCAGGATTGGTGGGCTGATGTTGGGTGTCAGATGTATTCTTCTATTTTTGTTCCGGGTACATGAGTGTTATTGTCGTTCAGCTGTGTACTGTGTGAATGACGTGAATAATTCGGGGACTTCTGAACGTGCAATTTTGGCATTAGTTTCATAATAAGGGAGTCAATGTGAAAGAATGGGTTTGAAATTTTGAAATCGTCTGAACAACAAGGATTCTGCGTTCGGAATGAGAGGAAATAAAAATTTCTGACCATTTTTCAGCTGCAACTGTAAATGACTCGTCAAGCTCTATTTCTATAGCACCTTGTATCCAGATGATTATAAAGATTATTGGCTGATGAAATCAGAAAGATGTGAACGAAGTTCGTCGCACCTAAAGTGAAAGAATCTTGCCTCTTTATTGGCTGTATGACCGATGTTACATTAATCACACTGGGACTTTCCCTCAAAGGTCAAAAGGGTTCTGCTTTTCCCCAGGTTCTGAACACTTGTTGAGATGATGTCAGGATTAATTTCCTGCTAACTTTACGGTATACAGTCTGCTTGTGAAGTACTTATCGCCCCCCCCCCCCAAATCTCAGAAAGATTCACTTTTTGAGTATCTTATCGCGTGAATCAAGTTTAGGAGGTTCCGGAGAACTTAGTGCAGCACAATACCTTCAAGTTTAGGGAGGAAAAAGGGATCGCAAGAAACAGAATTGTGCCTATATGCCCACTCCGTTCGAACCTCGTGGGCTAGCGAAGCTCGCTCTCGCTCCCGCAAAAACTTTTTCGTTCTCGGAGCTCCTTCCATCAGACCTGAGTGACTTCCATGGTCAGAAGAAAGCCAATCAATTATATGTGCTACTGCGGGTGTTACTGGTTTCCTCGGCAGCACCTGCTCACAGATTTTATCAATGTATGATATTAATAAATTCCCCAGACTTGCCTTTTCTAACGTCTGTGTTTGCCCGTCCAGGTGGAAAACTTGCATTACGTTTTCATCAACAGCTTTGTTGAACCGAAGGGAAAGGTAAAAATTGAACCACGACAAGCTTTCACAAAGCAAAATGATTTTGATTATTTTACTTTTACCTCATCCGCGCGACACTTTCGGGTTTATTTCTGCTGGTTTCAAGTCTGCAGTGAGAAATTTTCGAAAAAAATCCCAATACCTGAGAAAGCTTTAATCGATTTCAAGAAGAAAATCGCACGACTGTGATAAGTTTCAGATTTTCCATGCAGTTTTTCGATTTACGCTTCCCGTATCTTTTTGCAATTGACGAATGAAAGTTATCCGCGCATGTCGACGCAAATTTTGAGCCATAAATATCAAGCGGAAATCGTACATCTCGCTGAGTGGGTTTTCTTGCATCTTGTCATGATGATGACTGCGATGAACCACTTTTGATGACGTAGTATTATCGAGAATAAGGGTTGAAAAATAGGGAAAGATTCCGAGCGTGCCTGCCAGTGTAAATTGATGGATCGACGAACGAGAGATGAATCAAAATCTAGGCCAATCAAAGCTCAAATGCACAAAAAGCTCAACTCATGAAATATAATTAACCGTAATTTTCTCTAGTGTGATTGATAAGCTGAATTTCTGTGGTTTCACACGAGCCTAATCAGTTGCTCCTGAGAAAAGTATATTCCCAAGATGCTTACTCGGGATTAACGACGTAAAACCAGATAAATCGGCCTTAGTCGAAGGGCTAAGTTGTGAAGCACTTCTTCAAGGTGCGTTTAGTCAAGATCAGAGTAAATCTGCCCCGGCATTACTCGCATGAGCTTCAAGCATCAAATCGTGTAAGAAATTTCGAGGTCTGTTAAGATCGTGTTCTGAAAGTTTCGACAGGCGAAAAGCTTTGTCTAGCTAGAAGGCAGCTGGTGGTCTAGCCCGAAGTCGCAGGAAATGAAAGACTCCGTGAATCGAATTAGCACCGGTTAAGGTGCCTGTTCGTAATTTCCTCGCGGAAGGGATCTGGCCGAAATTCTGCCAACGATGCACCATTCTCCAGAAAACGCATTTCAGTCCAAGAGAAATAGTAATTTCTCTGCATCCGCGAAATTGAATCTATCTTGGACGCGTTTTACCTTGCCAGTAAATATCAGCAGCAGAGAAGCGCAGTACTGTATTTGATTTATCCATGCTCTTTATGATAGAATAAATCAATCGTGTTTGCTTCTTTAAAACTTCGAAAGCTAGATCTAACCAGTGGAAGCGTCTTATATTAGGATATTTTATGTATGAAGCATGGATAAGCGCATCGTGTCCGGTCTAGCTATGAATACTGCACGCGCTTTTTTTGTGTGGAATATCGGTTGACTCCTCACAGCATTGGCGTTAATGCTCTGGAAATTACAAGCAATTTGTTTCGTTCGACTTCATATAACCATGTCGAATATAAAAGTATTATGGATCATCTTTACGACCCAGTCTCAAAAATAAAACCTTGGACACAACCACGAAGTGAACGAAGTCGAGCTTTTCCGCACGTTCTGGCGTTTCCGCGTTCCCTAAGAATAAATCAATTTTGTTCTCGCCCCCCGCATTGGTTGTATTTTGGTAGCAAAAAGCTCTCGCAATATTTACTGGTATACCAAGGGCTCTTTTTTCAAAAAAATTTCATGTGGAAAGTATTTGGTTTCATATTCGGGGATACATAAAATAAGGTTTATGGACTTCTCTGGAAAATCTTGGGGAGCTACTTGAACACACGCGCGTGGCGTTCCTTGAAATGCGGGTAGTTTACATTGTGTTCGAATGCCCTAGAAAATAATGGTGCCCTGAAACAACGATCATCCCATCTCCTGACAGGTTTTTCCTCTCTTCAAGATACTGATAAATGACAAATAATCGGCAGGGACAAAAAATTGACGTTGAAGCAACCTGGTGAAATTTAGACGTTGATAACCGATGATTCGAAGATACGTATATTTTTATTCCCGCTCAAGTAATCGAGATATTAGAAACGGGAGGAGTGTTGAACATTTTATAATCTCGGATAAAAAAATATCAGTGATTTGAACTGAAAAAATGCCATTGGTTAAAATAAATTGGGGCAACGTTAGTAGAGGTTGTACATTTCGAAAACGACATTTCGACTTTGTTTTATACTTGAACATCAAAGTATCACATTGTCGTTCCACGCCGGAACTAAAATCATCGTGTCATCAAAATGAACTCTGTATGCGCTTCTAGGTCAATTTTTCCGCTAGAAAATTTAATATCCTGGAAAACAAAATCATTTGAATTTTCATGTCACGGAAAGATCTATCCAGCGTAAGTGCAATTCAAAACATTATTTTCGGTTGAACTATGACATTTTTCATCACTTCGTGTGTCCGGTACGTATATGCCAACGCCAAGCGTTATAGAATTGAACAACGTGACGATAAAACTTGGGCGAAGAAAGTTCAAGGCGAATTCTCCCTCAGATTTCTTTTCTCCCTTCGACAAAAATGGGTCTATGCCAGCGTGTATGACTTCGAACTAAGGAGATGTCGAAAAGCGGGCCTTGAAAATATGATGGAAATGTCGGAAAATAAGCTCACCGACGATCGATGAGCGATTGAAACGTTCTGAAGCCTCACGAAAGGAACGGTCGATAACCGTCGGCTTCTGGCGGCATCAACGGAGGATCGACTCCATTATTGTGGCCGAGACAGCAGAAACTTGGAGTCTGCATCCAGCTTCGTAACCTGCATTATTGACCGCACGTATTAATTCCCATTCGTCTCCCCCCACGAATTTTCTTTCTCGGCAATTCTTGGCTTGTATAGTTGCGCCACGGTACAAACGCCCAGTCCCCCGTGGTGCTTGACAACCGTGGTGCTACGATGCGTACCCGAGATCGATTTAATAATCCACGGGCTTAATATCTGTCCTGGCGCCTGCTTTGCGCTCCTATCTATCTCGAGTCCGATGCACTCGGTTACAAACGGCCTGTTATATGGCGAATCTTTTTTTGCAGTGAGAGAATTTGTTTCTTGCGACGAGAAGATTTACGCCTCTTCGTACATTTCAAAGAACAGACGTTATTTATCTTTACCTAAGCATTGAATCCGGATTCCTTTTATCCACGTCCTGAAACAATGTTTCTTTTCCTTCCATATATTCGGGATGTAATCGCGTCGGGCCGACTGAGCGCCGCGCAACTAACTGTCAGACACGTGAACATCGGTCACACGAGGACCTGGAACGATTGAGCATCGTAATAATCTGACGGAAAATTGGGCATTGGTCAACCTGAATAATCGCGTCGGGCCGACTGAGCGCCGCGCAACTAACTGTCAGACACGTGAACATCGGTCACACGAGGACCTGGAACGATTGAGCATCGTAATAATCTGACGGAAAATTGGGCATTGGTCAACCTGAAGTCACATCTTTCTCAGAAAAATCGGGCAACAAACTCTTCAATATTTCATCAATGTTTAGTTTTCATATTTTACCTTTTTGCATCGTAATTAGGGTTTTTGAGTTAAGGAGGTTTTGAGTTAGAGAAACAAGCATTTTGGAGGGAAGATAGAAGAATTGCAGGAAATTGCGAATGGTTATATTGTGAACCTTACATTTCTTCTTGAATGAGTTGACAGGATGCTGAACTTGGAGGCAAGGGCTCATTTGCCCAATTAGTGTTTCACTTGATTTCAAAACACATCAAATCACTCTTTTATTCCTTTCTCTTGCCTGCGTCAAGAAAATATTAGCCAAAAGGCCTCAGAAAATTTGAGGTATGAATGTTTGAGAGGAAAAGCCGTCAAATTAGAGAGGTTTTCAATGCATTTTTCTAAGGGAATCCAGACAGGAACTTGAAAAAATTAAACTCAAGGAGGTATTCGGCTGAGAGATTCGAGTTATGGAGGTTCAACTGTATTTGGAACTGCAGTCATGCCCTCCATTACTGCAACGGAAAACGGATCATTACTTTACATGATGCATTTTTATCGCTAAAAACTAAAGAACCCCCAAAAATAATGATTGGAAGGGCGGAGAAGCATCATCATCCCCTTTTTAGGAAACAATCCAGCAGGGAATAAAGACCGAGGCGCGGTTTTCCATGACGACGCTCAGGCGTCCAGCGCCCAACTGTCTTCGGCGCTCACTTGACTCCGCAGTCCACACCCGATGAATGTCACGCAGAGGATCACAATTTCGCAAGCAAGAGTTAGCTGAAACCTACGATAAATTGCCTTGACAGCTCATCAAGCATAATGGCTCATTTCCTTCAGAACTCCTGAAACTTTGAGATGACCTTTCGAGCCACGTACTAAAGAAGGAGTATCGAGAACATATTCGGGACTCGGAAGGTCGACATTAATCAAGTCGAAGTCTCGTGGTAGCTTAGCTAGGTCGACAGATTGAGGAAAATTTGCACGACATATTTTCCAGGAACTCATAGTGAGCAGTAGACGATATACATGCTTGTGTGCATCCTTACGAATTCGAATTGGTTCCCCGTAATAAGACGCAAAATGAACGGTTACGCGATATGATCTGACGAAAACAAATCGATCGCTGTAGGAACGACGAAAATAAGCTGTTATTAGCACTCTGCAGTTGGCACATTAATTCATGGCGTCTTGCCGAGCTGATCATGACGTTTGTGCCAAACTAGTTGACCCTGAGTGTGCAATGGAACATTAACGAAGACCTCACCTCGTCTCGTTAACTTGCTTAATTCGTTGCGTGACTCCTTCGCACGACTCATGGCTGAAATTGATTGGGCCGGAAAATGAATTTCAGTCGCCACGTACACGGTCTTGGTTTCTTTCGAAATATAGTAGCAGCAAAATGTTGGTAGGTGGAAAATAGATAGTTTTCCAGACCACAAATTGAGAAAATCATGCGCGGATCGCAACATTTTCTTTTAATCATGACGATTATTGTCTTGACGAAAATTCGGAGACAGATTTAACTGTTTTCTCCGAGTGTAGCGGGTGAAGATAATAATTCTGCGTATATAGGTCCGAGTAAGAATATATTTTAACCGAAAAAAAATAAAAATCGTAATAACAGTCGCGATTCTCGATCTTCTCACCATTATTTCCGAATCATGAATCATTTTCGAAGTTTTCACTATATATCGTGGGATTATTAAATTTAATGCGTTGAAGGCAATTCATGCAGTCCATGGAAAGATAAGAGATTTAAGAATTTTATTTTTTTCGTGTCCATTTACTGGAAAAAATACATCTGAGCTGTTCGCCAACACTCTGCTTTTGCCCGGGCTGAGCTATAATCCATTTTCCTACCATCGAAATTAAGCTGAACTTGTTTTCCTTATTAATCAATCCATACTACATAATAACTATCTCATGCGCCATTGAAACCTGAAGAAAGAAAATTCGGTTCTTTTCAGTAGAACATTCCAGTTTTCTGCCAAAAATTTCACAAGAAAAATCATACAGTGAATCCACAATTGGAGCTCTGAGTTCCACGATACAGTAATCTGAAATGACTCATTCTTGTTGCACATGGTTTTAATTGTGCTGGACAACTAATTCATTCCGCCGGTATAAAATAATTAGGTTTATTGGTCTTCTGAATAATAATTCGAGTTCATGTTATACGACGTGAATTATTGCCGGTTTCCTCGCAAATTGAACACGATTTCTGTCAGCCAAGTGTGTAGCAGACCCTGCAAAATATTTGTGTTATTATTTCTTGCTGTTTATTTTTCTCAGGGACATTTTTCACACAAGTTAACTGATGATGAGAAAATTAACGTTCCGCTTTTCTTTTGATACACCCATTTTACGAGGTTATCTACTCTGCTTCATCTGGAAAATTTTTTGCCTGCCTTTATTGGTAGTTTTCAAAATCCCGATCACGAATATTTGGCGTGTTGTTCAAGCGAAAAGCGCCGAAAACGATACCCAGCAACTGGTGCAAAAAAGTTAATGAGAAACTTTTCAAAGGACACTCAAAAATGCATCCATGCTTCCGGAACACTTCGCATCGAGGGGTCGGTAATTATTCCGCCTACAATAACAAACTCGCTGCGTGTTACAGAAGACATGCCACGATTGAGAACTTTTCGTTTGAGAAAAGGGGACTGATTCGATGCGAATGTAATGGAGGGAAATCGAACGCTTTGGCCGTCGATTATGGTCACAAGATGTGGTGGGGAATGAGGACTTCGCATGTCAACGACGTTCGACTCGGCCTTGTCGACGAGCGCGGAAACAGGGCAATTTCTGCTCGCAAGTGTCGAGCTGATATCCCCCATATCATAGATAGCCAACGAATATAGGGCCTGCGATTTAGAAACAGACAAAGGATTGTTTGTTCTATTCTGAGGCTGTCACTCGTGAAAAATTCAGTCGAACCTCTGACCGCGGGGTACATTTCTGGTCAGTTCACATTTCGTGCGGCGATCAAGTCGCGTGACGTGAAGTGACCGAAAGAAGTGATAAAAGAGAATGCTGCGAATAAAAAAAGCATGGACTTTTCCTCCCGATGTAACCCACGAAGGACGCTTCTCGAGAGCCGGCATTTTAACCTCTTTGCTTTAAATAAACGATATGCTCCGAAGGATCGCAACTTCTTTTGATCCTCTGTCACTCAGCTTTGATGAAATTATGCTTTCCGCGTCACAGACTTGGGTAGCATGAAGCTAAAATTTTTCATCGTCATGAAAAAGTATAGGAAATGTGAAAAATTTAAAGGATTATTTTTATCACCAGGAATGGAGCAAATAATTACCACACAATTCTGGTTGGTATATCTTGCTCCTGGTCTTGTACCAATTAACGGTACACGATAAATTCGTCGAATATTTTCTAAATCTGGATAGATTTTATCACAAAATAATTCGCGTCGGTGAGAGCCTTGGTTGAGGATCGTTGGCCTACATAATGCAAGTGATTCCGCATACAGTGGCTCATCGCCCACTTCCAAGACATGAGAGAAATGCGAATTTTTTTGAATCAAAGCATGTAAAGGTTAGACAAAACGTACGTCCAAAACTTCAAACGAAGACAGAAAGGCTGTATATATCGTGGAAAAAGGACTTCGACAGGCTTTTTTTGTCCATCAACCAAATGCAGAAAAAGAAAGCTTCCATTGTAACTGGTTCAGATGTTCGGACTGTGCAGTAGCCTTATCTCTAGTCTTGATTATGATCTCGATTCAGCTGTTTTTCCGATTTTGTCGAATTTTTAAGCATTCTTCCTAACTTAAAAAAAAAAAATATGAATGCCCGACACCACGAATGTATATATTTCGGCATTTATATCGAAGGGAAGTCACGACTTTGAAAAGGGATGAATTAAACCTCTCCCTCCCTCTCTCTCCGTGTAATCCTACGCGTGTTTCTGCAGCATGCTGTAATATTAATTACCACTCTCCAAAACTCAGATTCGGTTTGGCTTTTACACGAGTAGCGTAATTGTTACAATTTTCAATAGCCCGAAAAAAAGACACGGTTGGTGAGGGACTCCCCGACATAAAACTGACTGAAAAAGACACCGTCGCAAAAATTGATTGAGGAAAGGGCTTCTCGATACATAACTAAATACTCGTAAATAGAGTTCCGCCCACACAAAAAGATTCTGCTGGAAGATCTTTGCATGAGGCATGTTGTTCTGCAGTTGGATGCTTTCTACCGGTAACGTGATTGCAAGATGAGCTCAGTTCGTGCTTAGGCATACGGGTCATCTCATCATCCGGGCTTCATCTGGCGGCTGCTTCAGACGAATCCGGTAGCTTCGTTATTTTTCGCTCGTCTGTATAAGAATCATATATATATATATAGATATATACGCATGCGATTATTTTCTCGGAGCCTTCTCTTTCGGGTCCTATTGTATATTTTCAGCTGGTGGTTGTAGTGCTATGTGTACATACGATCTCGGGCTCAGTTGTTCCGCACCAGCTCGCAAGGACACGCAGTCAGATTGAAACGTGCAGCGTGCTAGCTGGATCGCGACATCAGGCTTCTTGGTCAGGGAACTCGAGCAGGATTACTATGATTTTTTTTCTTTTTGATGGAGGCCCTGCCGAGATATCAGCTGGAAGATGACAGCAATTTTAGGCTGTGTGCTGGAGCAGGCTTTGATCAAGCTCATCGTGTGGCTTTTCATGCTGTCGCATGCACTCGCGGTTGCGTGCATTCCTGACTCGCGAGCTCGTCAGCAAGTCGCTTGAATCGGGCGTGAAACTTCCGCCTGGCTTGACTCAGATCGGCGGTATTCTGTTGGGCCAAGAACAAGTAAACTGGTGATTTCAACCCTCAGTCTTTTTTTTTTATGACGCATTTCCTTCAACCGTCCGCGGCCCGTTCTCGTTTCGTCGGGGTATCGGCGTTCGATCCTTCCCTAAACCCTCGACCCATTCGGGTCACCCTGGAGCTTGCTGGAACGAAGAGCTGTTTCACATTGACTCTGAGCTTGGGGCATCATTCCAAGTTTATTCTTTTGAGTTCGCAGTGCCATTCGATATTCATTTTGATGCGCACGAACCATGCATATGGGTTCTCCCGATATTACCGCATAGATGAACTTGAAAAATGCACTTGGAGGAAAACTACTCGCGGTTCCCTGCTGAAAAATAGTAGGCAAATTATTTTGAATTATTTAAACTCCTGGACCTTTGTGAACTCCGTTCGGGAATGAAATCGATTGTCTTCCTAATAAATTGGAAAGATGTCCGAGACACGGAGAAGACCGATAAAGAAGCCGTGGAGTTGTTGGCATTTGAGAGATGGTATCAGTGCCCCTGAATGTGCATGGTTGGGAAATCCTATCTTTTCAGTTCTTGCGGGTTAACCCCGGGGTTTTTGATCCGTTCAAATCCGGGGTGGGGTATTTTGTGATTTTTGGAAAGTGTTGGTTTTCTGAGCGTTATGACGCAAATTGAAATTAAGTGTGGTTAATCGTACTCGGCCATGGCCAGATTGTTCGAATTGGAGACGATGTTGCAGAAATCTATTTCCAACACATATCATCGCATACCGCAAATTAACTGAAATTACAATGAATCTAGACTTCTAGAGTATCTTGTTTAAGAAAAATTGAATTGCTGAAAATGTTACTTTTTTCAGCAAGCTCCAGCACCAAGTGAATATACCGTAGCACATTTAAGAGGACCGAGTCCGCTTCAATGACAAATCTGCTGTAATTATAACACGGTAATTTGCTGCTCAGTAATCTCCGAAATCTTAGTGCATTATCTGAATAAATAATGCAGGCTTGTCATCTAGTTCTGATTTTTCCGGTTGCAATGTTGTTACAGACATTATGAAAGTATGTGAGAATTGAAGCATTCTTGAAGTTTTGAATTACGTTCGTGTTTCCTATCGATTTGAACTTGAAATCCGATTGCATCGCTGGTCCTGACCAACAAGTTGGCGAGGTTTGTTGGATTTGTCACCAGCAAAGGAAAGTCGACTTTGACGTCATTATGTTTGCATACAAACTATTTTGCTCGTGATAGGAACCCCGGTGAAATTCGAGTCCTACTTTGTTGACTACAGCCATTATTTGTCGGATCCTGGTATTTTTTTGAACTGCAATATCAACAAAGGCTTAACTGCATTGCGTGTTATTGCGTAGGTCATGTCAGCAACGCAGGGCTTCTTCAAACATCAGAAGTTCAAGGTAGATTATGTTATCCGAAATAATCCGTATGACGCATGTTGCGTTCTGGAGCAGGAATTAATTCCGACGTGAATAAGTTTCCAGGACGCTGATTCAATACCGCTCATAGAACATCGTTTGACCCGGCACGAGGCATTTCCTTGGCATAGAAAAAACCCTTACCACCTTGCAGATTACCAGGGAAAGAAACTTGTTACGGTGGACAAACAAAGAAAAATATGAGCTGGGTTCGGACTAATCACAATGATTGCATGAAGGATTGATGAGTGGAAGTCAAGGCTTAAACATTAGTGGAAAAGAGAAGCAAGTGCACAAGGAACATTTCCAACGCTTCCCCTCTTGAACATGCCATGGATGTTGATGGCGGTTACATCCTCCGTAATTGCTCCCACTTGGACCCATTATGCTCGGTTCCACAGCTTCTTCCTGGTTTTGTGCACTTCTTGTAAATCTTAAAAAGACAAGTGTTATCTCAGCATTAAATGAAGGAATTACAGCGAATAATTGTCTCAGCCATAGATGATAAATTTGCATAACTGGAAAAGTACCGGCGCACTAAAAATGAGTGATACGACGCAGTGAATGAACTTTTGATGACGATCACCATCTCGGAAATGACTTAGTCCATTTCAGTTTATTGCTCTTGTCACTGGTATCTTGCAATTTGTTTATGTATAACGTTGACGCGAGCATATCAAAGAGAACGTATTTTCATTGCGTTGGAATTACTGTTCGATATTGTAATCACTAATATAGTATCAAGAAATCCGAAAAACTTAATTGAAAACTAAGCCGAGATACAGCAAAAAAGTTCATAACTTGACGTCAGTACCATGAATATTGACCCGAATAGAAATCATGCAACCTTTTTCCTGTAAATCGCCGACTGATTTCATGGGATCTTGCACTAATTCAACTTCAAATCTTTAAGTAATGCGAAAAGCTTATTGATTTAATTAAAAAAGTAAAATACTGTAATGTCCCAAGATCCAAGCGTAATCCCATCTATCCTATCCAAGGTCTGGAACGACTGATCGGTTCATCAAAAAGTCGAATCTTTATACTGTACCCAAAAGATCCTCAACTCTCTCAAGTTATTATAGAGAAGATCTCCCGCTGTCAAGAGTTCATTTCCATCCTCTAAAACGTCTATTTGCAAATATGTTCAGCAGGAAATTTTACTCGTGACTTGCAGATTGGCCGAAATTTTTCGCGACCAAAAAACATTAGTTTTGCTCACAGTACGTTCAATTATTGTTTTATTTCGTTCAGCTTCAGAAGAAATATCTGGCATAAAATTCAAGGAATGCTTGGCGTACAGTAACATAAACTTTATTAGCCATCTTGAACTTTCATCAGATCTTAGGTCTAATGAAATCCGATCGTTCCCTTCGATGGATTGGGGAAATACTCATTGGGGAAAGCCATGGGAAGAGTTGGCAGGGGCGTCTTTATTCGAGTACGTGATGTTTTCAAGAATTCAGAGCTCGAACTCTCGATACTTAACTCAGAGTTTCTTAATCTTTGCAATGAAGCTGGGCATCTCACTCTGCGATTATTAGTTTTACTTCGTCGATAAATTTTCAAAACCGAAATAAAATTCGGCATTACCACCCCTCGGAACGAAAACAATAAATTCTGACGATAGTGACCCTTTTTTTTTTTTTTTCTTATTCTTTGCGTGCGTAGACCGTTATGCAGTAAAGTTCCTTTTCTTCAAGGCTGTCGTAGTTGGCACAATCGGAGTGAAGGGTACGAACCTAGTTGACGAGGTTCACGGCGGGTATACAACCACGCGATACCACGTTCCCGTCAAGAAAGGTGGTCCGGAATCCGTGGTGAACCAATGCTTTTCCAACCCTGGCGGAAAATTGAGATAATGAATCGAATTTTTCCTCTTATCAGTATGGAGAGGGTTTGGAAGGATTCATGTATTTTATTCATGAAATTACGTCGAGCCAGGAGCTTCATGCAGCATTTCGACATGTCTTTGTTGATACGGATTTGACACGTCACGGCCCTTGTTCAAACAATTTTCCGCCGTCGGGAATTGTTATTTCTCATCGCTTTGCCAGATTTTTTTTTATGCGCTAAGCAATTGCATACTTGATTGTGAAGTACGCACGTTCCATTTGGTTACTTTCGGCTCATTTGCAGTTGCAGTTGTGTTCTGCATGAACGAACACCGAACAGGAAAGCAGTGGTGATTTTGTTGTGAGCTTCATTTAAGACACTTATTTTTTCGAATGAACCTCGACGAGCTCAGAAAAATTTCCCTCGCTGTTTCGATTGGCTTATAATTTTTTTACCGAACTGATGTAACGACATCAAATTTCCGATATCGAAAAAAATTTAACATCATCAAATACAATAAATTCACTGTGTAGCCTTTCAATAGACTCTTCTTCAAAGTCACTGACCGTCTTAATATCCTCAGAATCCCATATTCGAAGAGATGGCGGGAATTGCATTTTCGCCGAGAGTTCTTGTGTACCCAAGCTTCTTAGTCAGATGTAATTTTTAATGCAGAAAGCGTTCCAGCTCGAACAGATGGCGCCAGGAAGAAAATTCAACAGATTTTCCTCAACCAAAGCTGCGAAATTAGTCTTACTTTGCTCCATGAATTTCATAACATCGATTCTAAATTCAGCTACCCTGGTTTGAATCGGATGAATCTTCTTTTTGAATTATCTCGTTCATGAGTGACTTCTTTGTTTGCTTGAATCTATTGTGGACATTTTTCCGAGGAAATGACGCTCTTAGCCTCATCCATGATTTTAAATTCCCTAAGACCCAACAAATCCCATTGTCGATCAGACCTGTGTCATAGAGGGTTAGAAAATCAAAGCAAATATCTCTCGACGCTTGGAAACCCAACTTATCAGACGGCCAATCTTTTGAGAAAGATTACCGAGGCGTTGGTTTTTTCTAAAAAAGACATCAAGGGCGATTTATTCCGTCAGCTGACAAAGCCTCCAGTTCTTCAGAGCAATAGTTTATTTTGGCACGAAAGAAATCCCTTTTATCGGATATTTCTTCTCCGTTCAAAACTCTTTTCGTTCGGAAAGAAGTTCAATGGCATCACATGCAATTTCACCGATCGCCCCATCCGTTTTTTTTTTTATTCCCCTATGATGATCAGTTGTCATTTTTGTCAATGATGAGCTTCGTACCTGAAATTTTGTTCATGGAACCATGAGAAACGTTTTTTTTGCGGTCGGTTGCAGCATTTTCAATAGTTCTGTCGATGACCGGACGTTCATACTTCGCTGGAGGTGAAGTACTTGCTCGCGATACTCCATCTGATTCAAGCAGATCGTTGGAAAACATTTCCTACGCGCCCGGTAGAATGAGACGGGCAATGCAATAAAACAGCTTTTAAATAATACCGGTGCCGGGGGCTTGCAGTTATATGAGAATTCGATGCCTCGCAGATCGACCCGACTGGTGCCTTTATGATGCTTCGGAACCCTTCGAGCAAAATAAACGCTAGGCGTTTTAGTCGCCCGCGGGCGCTCGAATCACATCATTCCCAGGTGCGGAAGACTTCGTACGCTGTGTCGCCGCCTTTGCAGGACCCCAGGGAAAAGAATACGTACCACTGGGATCAAAAAGAAACGTCCTCACATTCCTGAAAAAGGCCTCTCAATCACGCGCGAGCCATCAGAAAAAAAAAATGCTGGACTGTCGTGGACATTGCGAGGAACGTGGCGCTTGTGAAGAACTTAACAAATCGATTGCTTTGGGTAAACGCTGCTTATTTCTGGAATGGGGTCGAGGATTTCTGATTATCGAGTAGGATTTTTTCTTCCGTACTCGGGCTCATGACTAGTTGACACGCGAGCAGTCGGGCCGTTTTTCGAAAAGATGCATCTTTCGCTTTCGTACTATAATTCCGGAACGCGTCAGTTATTTTGGATCGAAGCTCTTTACCAGGAAAATCGTAACTTTCCTAGAACTTGAAAGCCTAGCAAGTCCAGTGAATTCGGTTATCAGAAAAAATGGAGTGGTGCAATCGGGTGCCGTTGAGATGACCTTCCTTTATGAAAAAGTTCTCCGGTTGGCAGGCGTTCGCGAAAGCACTTCAAAGAAAGAAGAAGTTTCCCACAAAACTTTCTACTACTACAAGGTGTCTTCAGGAACAATACAAGTGAATAGGAATATTTGCCATAAACATTTTCCGTGCCAAACGAGCCGATGGGGATTCTCTCCTGTATACATTCGTTTAGCACTTCGGAAGAAAACAGCGTTTCCGGGTCAAGTGGAAGTAAAAGTTTTCCGTCTAGTTTGAGCTTGAGGATAATCGAGGAAGGATTTCCGTAGAATTATGCATAGAATACAGTAATCATAATCCGACTTGGCATTCTCGGAAAAGATATGGCACAGCTGCAATAAAAAATCGACGAAATAGATTGAATTTCTGGGGAAAACACTAAAAGACATTTATTTATAACCGTTTGACCTCGCACATTCTTGTAACCCAAATGACCCCCGTGAATAATTTTTTTATAAATCTGATTCCTTTTTACAGCAGCAGTAGAAACCATGAGAAGATCTTCTCGTTGGTGAATGTGATCCCGTTAGGTTGTATTCCAGCAATGAATTGGCCGACGAAGCTGAAAACGCGAGGGAGAAGAATATGTACCGTAATCCCGTTGATGTATGTCTTGATTCATGTAAGTTTTGCATCTAAGAAAGTACTGAATATATTGGAATATAATATATTCCTGGCATTATGCTGTATTGTTATTTTGGGTTTCTTCAGTTCCAGCAAAAGGATGGACTCATCAGTGCGACACAACTGATGAGTCGTCGCTGGTGAATCCTCAGAGCTACGATAATTTATGCATCAACTTTTGATCTGCAGCACCGTAAAAACCACAGCGGGATCATTTCGACAGCAAAGAGCAGGAATAACCAATGCAAGAGATATATAAATGGTTTGAACTTTGTCCCACGTAGGTTCAATGATTACTTGCTCCAGCAAAAAATTGTGACCCGTTCCAGAAATAAAAACGCGATGAACTTGGGTGATTCAATAATAAAAATGTCATGCGACTGACCTTTTTAATTTGCAACGCAAGTTCCCGGTCAGCGATGACTTATCCTTATCCAGAATTTTCAGATGACCACAAGTCGGGCAAGTTCCTTATATGCTAAATAGGATAAGCGTAATTAAATGCATCGGAGTCGCACATCAAGAGTGATCGAGATTGCAAGAAGGCTCATGTTAGTTCTTCTCTTACTCATCCTGTGTAATTTCATGAAACGAAGCCCAATGTCATCGTACAAGTCAGTGCAACAAAGCGATAACACATGAAAAAAAGCGTAGGGCGCTTTTTCCGTCATATTTGCGAGTGTCATTCCGTGATTGTCGTGCATAATTTGTTGATTGAACGAAGTTCAGCACGATTTGGTGAAGCATATCGAATAAGTTCCCGTGTGCGTACGCGATTTCGAATTGGCGACTATAGAACGTAAAAAATGTATGCGAGAGCCCGTTTTGAGAATCCCGAAAGTTATGCGACACGAACGACATAATTGAACCGTATCGACATGGATTAATTGAATTCACGCTTTCCCTTCGCAAATGCGCCGTTTATGCGAAAGTCGCTCTTCGCACCTGCAGAATCACCTGTAATCATGCACGCGTTTGAATATTTAAAATTTTCATGCGACCCTCCGTTGAAATGCGAAATCAATGAATGTTTGTTATCTAAAATATTGACGTTCATTTTCACGGCGTGGCAACCGTGGTTAATTTAGTGAATGACTGCTGGCATGGATGTTTTCACCCCCTCTGTCCCTACGTACGAGTATATTTCATTGTCATGTCAACTGTACATACATGTATGTAAAAACAAAAACCCAGGTTGAAAAAATATAGAACAGCGTTCTTTTCGTGATACAGAAATAAATTGCTGTAGTTTATCCAATTTTCCGAAGCCTTGCAGTATGCAACTGTTTTACAAGTGATGAGTATCGCGAAAACTGCGTTGGCCTTTTCGTGGGTCTGAAAAAAAATTGCAACTGTTGAATTGGGTAATCGATGATCAATCAATGAACGAGGCATGCATACACAATTTTTCCGCACGCGAATGTGCGAGGAATCATGCTTCTCTGGCACACACTTTCAGAAGAAACCTATTGGCATCAATTTCTCTTTCCAGGTGCACATCGTTGATCACGTTGTGATAGAAAAGAAAAAAAAGAACGAGTGTGGGAAAATTTGACAAAGTCTCCAGCTGCAGGCACACAAGCGCCAAGAAGTAGTTCGTAATGCAGGAAATCGTCTGAGTGTGGCTGGAAAATCGAACATGATCACGGATCGTCGTGAGGAATAAAGGTCAATCAACCGGCTAACCCAGAATGGGACTCTTGGCCCTGTGGATCACTTTGTGCGGAAGCTGGGTTCTGCTGCGGACTAGCGACGGGTTCTCCAGTGCGAGTACTGAAATTTTGGAGATGTACATCAACGGGAAAAGCCGTGAGTAAATGTTTGCTTTGTCCATTCTCGGGCCCTCGACAGGGTTCATTCCCTCGATGACCCCTTGTGCTTCATTGAAATCCCTTCTACGCGCGATGGGGTATTTAAGACCACAACCTGCAGTCCTGTGCTCGGATTACTTGCCTCATCCTTGAGGTAAGTCAACGAGAGGGAGAGAGACAGAGCAGGCTGGATCTTGGCGCGTTGATTGTATTGTTGAGCCTCTGAGTACGCCGTCTTACTTAAATATTGCATGGACGGCCTCGCTCTTCTCTCGCATGTCGGTGTACGAGGGGCAACGTGGCGTGTTCAGGGAATTGCAAGCAGGGATTTCCGCTACGGATGTATTTGCGGAAGTGAGCGTGGCTGTGAGCCATCGAAATGCATATAACCTCGCCCTTATCACGATCCGCGCTATTAATGCTGCTGCATTTGCGCCCAGATTTATGTCCGCCGTCGCAATTTCGCACCCTGATGCCGCGCGTCTCGGTCTTTATCACCGGATCCCGACGTTACTCTCGCGCACAGACTAGGTCGTGCCCCGTTTCAATGACCGCATCAGGACGCGCAGGCATCAATAATTAAAGCCTGGATCATCTTAGCGAAGCAAGCAAAAAACCTCTTTGCGACAAAAAGTAAAACAAGGGCGGGGCAGACCGTTCATCGCCTGTCGGCGGAGTGAAGCGTGTACGCCAAGAGCGTCGGGGAGAAATTACGACGAACAGAAGCGAGACGATCCGGGGTTCTTCGGCGGAAAATTCCCCTCCATCAGCAATATGATCAAAGAAACAAGGGCCTGTCCGGAAAGAACCGCGATTTCCAGAAGAGACCAGCTTTTGTTCCGCTTTCATCTCGGTGCGGAATTCTCTGCTATGATCTATACCGTCGTCCTCACACAAGAGATCTTTGTGGAAAACCGCATCGGCTTTGTGCCAGGCGTCTTTGCCCTTTCCTCGTAAATCTTACGAACTGATGAACATGAAACGAAGCTTACAATTCGATGGAGAACCGAACTTTCTGAAACCGAATGCAGCACATAAAAATGTTCGGAGAAGTACTCGGTCTGGAACCTCGAAAGGACCGGGATATGGATCAACAATTTGGCAACCAAACTTTTTCTCTGCACACATGTGCATTTCATGAAGCGTTCGACGGCCTAGGCTCTTACAAAACTTAGAACATCGTTTGGGAATCTGAATTGGATGAGGAATGCCATATTCACTCGATTCTATGCTGCGTGCGACTGCAATAAGTCGCGAGCACATTTTTGGGCGGCAAAAAGTGATAAAACGTTCTAGGCGGCAAGAAAAATCGAAGAGTGTACACAAATAAATGCCGCCGATAATTTACAAGGACAAATCTTGCCCAGTTTCCGGAACTATTCTCAAAATGGAGGATACTGTTCGAGCATTGTCATATTGAATATTTTACTATTCCGAGCTCATAAAAAAAAATAGTGAAAACGCATTCTTTGGAGAAAGGTGAGGCCCATAACCCCGTGGAAACTTTGAAGTTGATCCATGAGTGATGGTGGCGTTCACTCTGAATAATTTCGATCAACAGCGCGGTTGAATGCTTAGAAGTCGCTCTAACTCCAATATCAATGAAAATGATCTCGAAAGTGCGGCAATTTGAAGGGCAATATACTTCGATGGGAAAACCGAAAAAGTGTATCAGCATGTTGAAAAATTAAACTCCGACGTATGATGAGGAAATGTGATGCATTTCATCGGTTGTGCTTCCGATCTGTTAACTGCGAATCAGCTTGAAACAAAAGAAATCATTCGACACTCGTTATTGGAAACCGCATGCGAACGGCTTGCGAGAACTATATACGGCACAATTTTTTTCCGGAAGTCCCTGAACCTGACCATAACCCCAGCTTTTCCTCAAAAGGGATCCAGTATCCGAAAGTCTCTCATGACGCAACAATTCCGAGTTCCGCGCTGATTTCGTAGTCTGCGAAGTTCCGCGTCAACAGGATCTGATTCCGACAGCGACGGAATTGTGTCTCGCTCGAGTTCACGACGTCGTCCGACTTGACAGAATGCGAATGAATAATTTCAGCTGATATCTCGTTTCGTCGGTGGGAACCGGCAAAATTGGACTCTCATTGGCTCCAGCACCAGCCCCCGAGCAGCTTGTGAAAAACGTCAACGAAAAGGGGGTGTGACGAATCTCGCGAACGTGGGTCTTTTACAAATGCGCCAAGAACTCCGAGGCTACCTTGGTGTTCTTGGTCTCCAGGGGCTCTGCTGCTGGATAGAATCGGCAGTGATCCTCGGCAGTAGAGCGCAAATTACTCGGGTTGTTCTTGAATTACTCTCCCGAAACACTGTTGTTACCGGAAGAATCAGTTTCGAGCTGTTTATTCATGAGTTTGCCTAAAGCAGTCGTGTCGGGTTGTTCTTGTTAGATTCACGACGTCGAATCACCGGAAAATGAGACTGAAACCTATCGGAGAGATTCCACGACCAAGTTGTTATAAACCCTTTTGAGTTGATGCACTCACCCTTGCCGCAATCACGGCATGTACTTCTATACGCCTATTTTACACATAAAGATGCATCATCAATGATGAAAATCGCGCTCTTTTCCGGTCAGTGCGAATGTGTTTAAAAATATCAAACTACTTCCGCATACCAAAATTAATTACACAATTCGACATCGTCGAGCAAAAATTGTACATGCCACCCGGCAATAAATTTGTAGTCGCCACATCGAATTACGAAGGAGCTTTGAGATCATAAAAACCTTGGATACTGTACAGTACATGCATTTACTCCATTATTGACACCACTTTTCGCCAATAAAATGAGCGCACGAACTCGGGTGCAGTCTACACTCAAGACATTTTGTAGAATAGGAAATCCATTACAAAAGCAGGAATTATATTTTATCCTGGCTGACTTTCGACTTCTCACTAATTGACCATATAGCAGCACGGCTTCGTTTTTCTCTCTTCTGAATATTTACTATTCTCCACATTTAAATAAATTTTCGAGCAAAATAATGTCAATTATTTTCAGGAAAATTAGCTAGTTTTTCGCGTGCGAACCCCGCGTTTTTCTCCCAAAACTAAGGCTTTGGCTGAACAGTTGAAAGGTATACTTAGGGGGAATAAAATTGTTTGGGTTCCCTTGTAGCCCTTGAAATTTCTTCGGAATGTCATGAAAATGCGTCGAGAAACAGATGGTGAACCTCTCGCATGAAACGGAGAGGAAAACATGATCAAAAGAATCGAACTTTGACGCGTCGAAGAATGCATATTTTATCGAGCCTCAGTTTCCATTTCTCTGCCCACGCCGCATTGGTTTGCAATGATTTTCTGTTGAAGGAAACGTGATTTTAAAATTTTGTGCCAACCGTATATCTCGACTGTTCCATGTATTAAACGCTACGAGGAAAATCAAGCGCAACTCAGTTCCCGCATATATTTCCGGAATAGCGAAATTTGAAAGGCAGGGACCTCCGAAATTCCGACGCTCGGACCATTCAATTTTATGGCGTTCCAGCAGCGTTGGAATGGCATATTCACCCGAGGGGATAACTTGCCGAGTTTCGTCAGAAGAAGGATACCTTCACACGTGGATCGACCTGTTGAGTAGTGTCTCATTCCTGGGTTCAGTCTCCAGAGAATACCTCCTTTTTTTCTTGACATTTCCATCACCCACATCGACCGGGTTATCGGCCCTCGTTAGCGCCGTACATGGAAGGGATCGATGACAAAGCCCTGCAGGCTTGATCAGCGAACTCTAGCACTATTGCATATAAACTTCGGAATAATTCAATCACAGGCATTTTTGTCCGACTCGAAGAGTTTCCAGTACCCACGAAATCGCGGACAAGCGCTGCACTCAAAGGTTGTGTAAATCAGTTCAGACAATATCCCACCAAAGTACCGAGGTCAATTTCTTCGGAAACTCCGGTAAGATGGAAGAGCAGGCGGAAGGAACAGGAAATTTCACCTCCACTGCACGTTGAATTATTCATGCGACTCGAACGTCCCCCTTGAGCAGATACACAATGCGGAGCCAGTCCGATTGCTGCGCAAACCATTTTTCAATGAGCGAATGCACAGTTTTTCGATAATTGAAGCCTTTTCTCGGAATAAATGGACGGCATCCTCCGATGCTGACGGTTTCATGTTTTTCATGCGCCAACAAACGAAAACGTTTCTGCAATTCATTCGAAAATGGTGGTCTGGAACATTTTCGCGCATGAAATCTGGTTCACTTGGAATATTTACGCTGCTTCTCTTGCCTGAAAATTCACCGGAAATTTTGGACGTAGCCTATTCGAGACGTTCGACGAAAGGCCAGAGTTACTAGAAGGTTCAGACTATATATTCAGATCTTGTAAACTTTTGGATGAAATGAGATCTCCGGAGGACTAAAATCTCGCCGCGAGAACAACTCATGCATTTTTCTGCTGTGATTTCATGGAGGGCTATTTCAGTACCGCATGAATCTTGGTTCAATCTCCGAAATATTTATATTTGCTCATTTCACGGAGAAAAATGCAATTACTGTTGCACTCTCCTTTAATTTCTACCTCACATGTGACCATTGCGGTATTTCCTCAAATGGCTGCCTTCAAGTCAGAATGTGACGAGTTGTCTTGGTTTTGTGTGATAGGCCCATTTGTGAACGCGAATGCATTTCCAATAAAATACATTTGAAAGTTCATGATGGCATTTCGAAATTTTTTTTTATGAATCTGGTAGTTAAACTTCCTCTTTATTGGGCGGCAAAGGAATTTTTGCGCAGGCACAAGAAGAAAGGGTCGAATATTGTACACAGAGCATAAGCAATGATCAACTTGGCAGCAGACTTCGTGTTTATTCAGTTTTTTATGAAGCGTATTTTACGTTCCCATATTGATCCAAATAATTTCATTTTTTTCTCGTTCGGGATTTTGAATACCTTGTGCATTGTCTTGGTTAATGTGCCATGGTCACGAGCTCATTGCTATTCGAATGCGAGGGTTCGGAAGGCATTCTTCCGACGATATAGAGAATCGGCTTGTGCGAGGAGCCACGCACGTTATGAGGAGGAAGGCCTCAATGGACTGGAAAATTGGTGTTTGTGATGAATGATGGCTCGATAAGAGCGAATGACGGAAAAAGAGGGTAATCGAAAAAGGTATGGCTTGGCGTAAGATCCCTAGCTTAATGACAGTAATCGGAGGATGATAGATTTTCGAAGCTGTCCCGAGTTTTTTTATGAGCTTTTTTCGTAAGAGGAAGGGCGACAAGAGGCGCCGTCAAATCATTTTCCGCATTATATTTCCTTGTTTCCATTGGCTTCTCGCGGCTCCTCATTCATGTCGCGGTGGAAAAAAAACGGAAATGTGAGGAGAAAGACCTTCATCAAAGTGCGAGCTTTATCCATCATTTTGACATAGCAATTCTTATTTTGCCTGAATGCTGCAGAAGTGATTACGGTTGCATGCTGCTAGGAAGGTGTCTGAGAAGATTGTGGCTCACGCGGGATGCAGCAAACACGATTACAAACTCAGATGCATGGAAAGCCAACACGGGAAGGATCCATTCATTGTCCCAATGACAACGCCCTTCTTCGAAAGTTCAGAAAATGGGGACTGATTCTTTTTAGCATCATGAATCCATCAAGTGAGCAAAAAGCGGGGTAAAATGTCGCCTTTTGTTTTTACTGTCTCAAGCAGAAGGTTCAGTCGCTGCTTGAGCTTGATGTTCTCTGTACTTAGCTGGCATCCAGCTGGCGTGAACCCCTGGGTCCCTCTCTCGGAAGAAAATTGTGCAATCGTGTAGGCGTACCGAAATGTCTTTCTACTATGGAAAATCAGTGCCCTTCTTGTTTGCTTTATTTTAGTCTATCTGTTTTGCTGCGCCTCATGCTGTCATGTGGTTCATATTGGATTCTCTAAGCTAGGAAGCTGGGACAGCACCTTGTGGAACGGTTCTTACGCACGAATTGCTTCGCACGTTTTTTTTTAAATATCTATTCTGAAAATGTTTGATGTTTTTCGAATGAATGCTATTTCTTTTCAACTGCTTTCTTCTGAGGAAACCTCAATTCCTATTTTCGCAACGGAATCAACCGCCGCAGTTGCTACAATAAATTGAACTAATTTATATTGGCCTATCCTTCAGATCAGGAATAAAATTCGTGTGACTGACAATCTGGCATGATGAGCCGATTTTTTTTTCAGTATTCAGTAAAGCAGGACATACCGGGAATTTTTTTCCTGCCAGAGATCAAAAATGTTGATGAGTACAAAATATTCATCACAATTTGAAATATAATTCACAAAAATCCTAGATATTCGGCTGTAAAATCGGCTCGATGAAATTCAAAAACTTTAAAAACGCAATCTGATCCGTTAAATGAACTTCATGAAAAATTTAAATAACAAGTGACAATTTTACCTATCCTATAATCAGCGCAGTAATATGTTACATACCAGACTTTGTTTTCGAGGAGTTTGAAATATATTTCTGGAAGTGAGTTAATTATCGGCTCAACTGGAATGCTTATTCCCATGCTGCAAGGTTCTTTCGTGACCCAAGAAGTTTCGACTTTTTGAAAAGGTGCACTATCTTTAAAAAAAATCAGGATATTCGGAAGGTATTCATATTTTGTATAATAAGTATAAAATTATCGCAGCGTCCGGACCAACGAATTTAGTTGATCACCTTTTCGTGGATTGGAGTGCACATTGTTTCAGAGGATCTTCTCAAGCACGTATAGAGCGCTCTTTGGTAATAAACATATCTTCAAATGAGAAATATTGCTGATGACTGAAAACCTTGTAAAGATGGTCCATTTTTTTGAGATAGCAATACGTAATTGACGACTCGAAGCCAAAGAGCATTGAAAACAGTCCAAGGATCCTCCGTGACGAGGACGGTTTCTGCCTCGAGGAACGAAGTTTTGAAATGTTTATGACCTTCTTACAAGCACAAAAAAAAAACACATGATATCGCCAACGCGTGATTTCGAAAAGCAATATCTAAAAGCGACTTATATTCATGATTTGAGTTTTTGACGATAACGATGGAGGGGATCTAAAGGCGAAGAAGTCGGTGACTTCCTTCATATATGAAGTGGCTTCACGTGCCTTTGATGAAATGCACATCACTATGACGGCTTTGTCGTGTTTTAGAAAGAGAGAAGTACGATGGATTTTCGAAAGAAACTTTATTGAACTCTCGACCCCTTTCTGGGACTTCGCAATGGTGTCTAAGCTTTTGTTGAAGTTCGAGGAAAAAGATTTGGAATCAAACAAGTCGGAGGCTTAGAAAAGCTTCATTCAGCTTCCGTCGTTTGCCAGAAAGCAAAGTGCAACCCCTTGTTTGCCGTTGCTTTTAATCTTCTTGCATATACCCTGCAATCGCCGGGGGGCTCAAGGGATATACGCATCTACAAAACATCGAGAAACCTTTTTTTTCTGTGTCATCAACCCAGGTTTTCTCATCGGACTAAATGCCTTGCTGATCCTTTCGCTTCGATTGTTTCATTCCCTGAATATCCTCGAACGCACGAGAAAATAAGGCAATAGGTAATTCAAAGAGATCTTGCGAAGCGTATTAGTCCGACAGAGAGAAAGCCCTTCGGGAACAGTCAGTTCCAAGATTTGTTGTTACTGTATCTCGATTAGCTACAAAAGGATTATTCTTTCAAACGCCGCATTGCTTTCTTTTTAATTTCAAGCCGGCGACAGGGGTTTCCGGAGCTTACACTGACTTAAACTGGAGGGGAAAGATGAAATCTGTTGTTCCGCTTTCATGTTTGTTGTTTCGTCCCGCCGAACCCCGTGTCGTGTTTTTCGGGCTCCTTGCGTGATGCAGACCCATGCGTCAGGGGCGGTGTTCCCGCTTCGTGATTCATTTCCAGGAGGAAACTAAGTCAGGTATTGATCTTGACCTGGTCGCGAAACATTGACGCTTGCCGAGTGCATTCGCTTTCTCGCGAACATTTCCAGCGGAGAATTTGATGAATGGAAGAACATCTCTCGATCCGGGGCTTTGTATTCAACCACTCTCTTTTGCTGGAGGAAATGCACCGTTTTGAATGCCGAAGCGATAGATATTTTTTTTTGCGCAAGAGGAGACAAGAAGCACTCTGGGGTCTCGCGTCGAGCTTATTCATGTCGGAAAGCCCCCAGATAAGCGACGCGTTATTGAATCCGTGCCCAGGCTATTGAGAGCAACTGGAAGAAATATAATGGCACGTCGCGGCTCATTTCTGACCCAAGCGGATGGAAAATGAAAGGTTGGCTTTAGTCAGCCCGCTCATGCATCGTTCCGGATGCATCACCGGAAGGAAACCGTACGGAAGTTCTTTATCGTCAGCTTACCTCAAAAACGCTTTACTCGTGTTTGTATGAACACGAGATTCGGCGGGTGAAAAAGATCCCGCAGCAAAGTTTTTTATGAATTCTCATTTCCATTGCAGTAACAGTTTGGGAGTGAAATTTCTGCTCGGGTATAAAAAACTTCAACATGAAATTTTTCTTCGACACATTTCTGCATGCAGTCGATGTTTCAACTTCCTCAAGACTTTCAGCGCAACTTCTTTTAGTCCCATATATATATATGAGCTGGAAGATTCTAAAACGGAATGCTCGAATCCAAAACAAGCTTTCCCAACTTTTCGAGGATAACATAGTTTTTTCATTGCATCAACCCCATTTATTTAATGGCACTTCATGTACTCATGCTTCATTAAAAAACAATTCGTTACTCGCCCTTTCGGACTTCGAGGATGATTAAAGGTTGAACCACTTGACACTCATAATATTTTCATAAAATTTACGCGTACCTCCTGGAAGATATTCTCACATCACGCACCATCTGGGCAAAGCCTGCCAAGTACTTGAAGAGAAAAACTGCAACTTTCCAGAAAAGTATTTTCGAGTTGCAACAAAATTTGCTCGTGCTCTTCTCATGGAAAAATTATGCTGGGATCATTCGTGAAGTGCTCTACAATCAAATTTAGTTAATTACCTGGGGAAATTGGTCCATGTCGAGTCAGTAACCGCAAACGATGGAAAATGTTAGACTAAAATTAAAAATTTGTGCCAGAAAAATATACTGAAGCCTGGAAAGAGAAGAGGCAGTCGGTTATTTGTTGTGACTCCGGAGAATGTGTTCTAATGAAATGTTTCTTGTGCCGTGTTTTCTGTGAAAAGATGATTTGTGGTTCGAGTTGGAACAAAATTTGCTTGCGGGTTATCTCATGAAAAAATTATGCCGTGAACATTCTGGAAGTACTATTTATTTGGAGAGGAGTAATAACGCAAGTGAATCGGTTCATGTTGAGGCAGTAATTGCGGACTGCTGGAAATGTTGAGCGATCAATTCAAGAATTTGCCAAAGAAATATACTCGGACCAAGAAGGAAAAGGTATTGCCGAAGGAGCTGCGCTGCAACTCCACAAGGATGCGTTCTAATCAAGGATATTTTTTTGCGAATGCTGCCGTGTTTGCTGAATGAGAATTTTCTAGTTTACCAAAGATGGAAGTCGAGAGGCGTCCGAAAAATCTTCGTAGTCTTTTTTCTTTCCGGTTTTAAGCTATCCGCCTGAGATGGGCTTTTCCCCTCGGGACCCGCTCGTCCCCAGACGACACTTCACGCTCGGCTTGAAGGGGGTGTGGAATAATGTGGTTTTTCGAAAGCTCCGCGTCGACTCTGCCTTTTCTGCAACAGTATCGCGTGGCAACCATAACGTCGCGCAGAGTGTGCGAGGCACTGAAAACGGAATGAGTGATGGATAAGAGCACGCGTTGCGAAACCCACTAAAGAAGAAGCCTAATGGACACCCGAACACTCGCCGATTAGCAGAGCTTGCCCGACAACGTCACAGAGACAAGATCGATCTCGAGAGCGTCGGAATTCCGCTGATTCATTCAAGAAGGCTTCGGTGAGCATCGCGACAAAAGTAGCGAGAGACGGTGGGATTGCGACAGCGGCCATCAATTCTTCGCACGGGGGCAATTTTTCAACCCCTTTGCAGATACTACCCGCAGGGAAATGAGTTCCATCGCTGTGTGCGGTGGTCAATGACATGGCCGCTCAACTGGGCGCCATCCAGCTGGGCGTCAGACGCATGAACGTTATTCAACTGCTTGGCGCCACCCAGTGAGCAAGAAGTTAACAATTGATGTCCAAAACGTATCCAAATTATATGACCTATACAAAAATTATCCAAATCTTGACGTTTATATTTAAAAGTTGTCCAAAACTTATCCAAATATTGTGTGTCAATAGTCCTGCACAGGACTTCTATGACATCCATAGAGAACTTATCCAAAAAATTGTGCGCTTGGCGGAAAAGTTCTCCAAACTTGTCCACCAGCAGGACCAGCTTGGTATCCGGCTCTGCATCATACATGATACAATTAGACACATGCATGAAACAATTAGGTTCAGATTCTTTTTTCTCAAAGATACAGGTGTCTTTGGGTTTTCAGCTCTGGGTTTTTTGTAGAGTTTTTTTATTAAGTCAGGGAAAACATGACGTACGCAGGCTTAAATCCAGTTTACTTTTCATGTGTTGAGCTCATGCTGTTCATATCCGACCTAAATCGGCTGAATAAATTTCTTCCGCCATTCTGTACCGACAGACAGCATGATTTCATATTTTGTTCCGTTCACAAATAGAAGATACAATCGCATTGGTTCTTAGGGGAAGATTAAATCGACCGCTCACGAGTTACTGGTTCCTGAATGATTAAGTTGGATAACTTTTCAGACGAAGCAATAAAATATTTCTACGCATGCAATAGGGACAAAATTACTCAGATACACAGTTGAACAGATTACAATGCACACCCTTTATATACGGTATAATAAAAGCAATAATATTCTGTGCTGAATTTTCACGGATGCTGCTTCCAACACTCAGTGGAAGACGTGCAGCGGAGAAGGGGTTTTTCTATGGCAGAGAAAAGCCAGTTGTTCTGCATCTTGGGCTGCAATGCAGTTTGACCAAACCCCCAACAGATTTGTGCAGGGATACATTGGAAATTTTTACGGGAAGACCACCATCCAACCTGTAAAAGGCAGAAAAAAATTTTCGTAATGAAAAAATTTGTTTGCTGATAGTGTTCAACAAGGATGAGTATTAGATTACAGTATTTCATGTCTTCGCCTGGGGGGAATTATTTTAAATTTTCGCGTGTAAGATACGCAAACGAATTTAAAAAATAAATTTTTAGCCACCCCATATGGGTATTGAGGTGTTTATATAGGTGCCGGACGCTCAGTTGTCCTTGGCGCTGAGTTGACCTCGCACGGATTGACGAGGGTCGCGTCTCCTCTGCACCTGCGACGTAGAGGACGTCGAGGGGGTAAAATATAAGAAATACAGTATTCATCAAACAGCCAGGCATGTATATTTTTCTCCCCACTTGTGCCTTCGCGAGTTCGTGCTGAGGATGAGCCCTCATCCGGCTACGTGCAGAGGACGCGAAGGTCTAATACAACGCCACGCGCACTCGTCAAACGTCACTTGAACCTGGGTGCCCGTGACACGATACCCACGTCGTCATTTTCCGCTTCCCGTTCAGCCTTCGGAGCTGTTTTTATCGTCCGAGGAAATTCCGGTTTCTTCTGCGCGCTGGTTCCGTTTTACCGCCCGAGAGACCATCGCTGCAGCTTAATTTCTCCGAGTTCTGGGTATCAGAAATACAGCCTTCAGTTTTACATGGGGCTCACACCGCTAAGAGACCAGCTTCTTTTATTTTTTCGAAGACCATCTTTATTTTTAGCCGCGTCGCGGGATTTGCACGTTCGTATGTATCAAGAACGTCGTCGGAATACGAAATGCGTCGCATTTGTTTAGTAGAAAAGTGACCAGGAAGCCACAGGAGCCACGGTTTTTTTTCCTTTCTCTAGATTTCAGCTTCTGCTTTGCAGACAGGGTTTCCTTTTAGAAAAAAAATCATGTACAGCTTACAGCATTGCAAATTAAAAATGGATTTCGTTACTTGTCGGTTTCATTAAATCGATTTTAACAGGATGTCTCGTCATTTAAAAAGCATTCCTGGCGATCATGAATTATAAATATCAAGCGTTGGTCGAAATTCCGAAGAAATGTCTTATCTGTGTGTCAAACCATAAATATGAATACAGTTTTCGATAGATTTTTTTTCCCGCATTACTATCATTGAACACTTTTTTCTTTGTATGAAGAAAAATGAGCCAACAATTCAGCTATGGGTATTACTCGAGATATTCGAGGAAATGCCGGAGTGATTGAGAGGTGCTGCCGATGCTTAAAATCTCACAAACGAAAATATATCGTCCTCGGGAAATACAGTACTGTGAACAACAAAATATCCAGTTAAAAAAAAGCAAATTCAATTTTTCAATTGACCTTTTTGGGTAAAGCTACGTCCTCAGTTTTAAATGATTTTTTGTTAGAGACCATGCAATCTACGCAACATTCGCATCACTTCGTAATTTACAGAAAAATTTTAATTTCCGTATCTTCCCACATTTTCAGTATGCCCATGCAATATTCAGCATTTTTCTACACATGTTACCCAGTATCCCAATTTTTTCCTCAGAAAAAGTATTTCTCAAGACATGTTGCGAATTTTACACTTGAAATCGAATCAAGATTCAAAAAAGTCAGACGTACTTATTTTTATATGCACGTACAGTGTATTTAGTCGAAATTTGCATTCCTTGAGAGGCTCGGATTCAAACGAACCCTACGCCGCCAGTTCGGCGTTACATGTGCTGAATAAAATTCACTTCGGCGTGTCATTGTTTCTGGAAAAAATATGCAAATATTTGGGGATTCTGAATAAGTTCATGCAATTCCAAGAGACCTCGCAGACATTTCGTAAAGAAGTGGTTCGGTTTTATGCCTACGTATGCGACTACCCCAGGTTTCTCGCATTTCCCGAGGGCTGATGCGCATTTCGCTATGGAGTTGGCCTGGGTAATTTTCGTCCTGGTTCCTGGAAAAGATTCTAATTCCGTTTCTCATATCCTGGGCTGGTTCTGCCTTTTTCTCTGTTTTTTCCACAGGAAACGTGACGTCAATATGGAGTGTGATGCACGCGTCGATGCGACTACCGTGCGATCTTACGCCTCCTCAGCCGGAAGATCGGCCGAATCTCGTCCTGTGGTACCGTGGAAACTCGTTGGAGCCTATTTACAGGTCAGTTGAACACCTCTTGAAAACTACATCCACGATGGTAATGCGAATGATTAAGCGGGAATATCATGGTGCTTTGGGTGTACGAGGGAAAGTCCGTAAATTCCTAGACTCGTACATTTGCTGTCACTGAAGATGGTCGCTATTTTCCGCATTAAATTATTCACCTATCCGGACTCAATTTGAAAGATAACTAGTTCGCCTAGCCAGGTTGAGATAGAGTCAAGGAAGAGACCCGGAAGTGTGTCATGGGGTGCTGATGGAGTCATGGAAACCCGCGACCCCCGAACTCAGGACAGAAAAGCAGACCGACAGAAAACCACCTTCTTGAGAAACATGCGCCTGGGGGATCATATGGGTTCCTTTTTCGCCATGACACTTGGGGTTGGGGAAACGTCTACCAATTAACTAACCTCAAATAAGCTAACTAACCTAGACTTGTCAATGGTTTCCCCAGGGCGCTTGTTCTCCAAGACGCTGATCTTCGTGGCGCTGAGCAATATGTTCACGGTGTTCCATAAAGTCCAAATTCCATTTATTATGAGCGAACATCTTTTGGATCAGCAGAAATTATCACTGAAACTCCTAATTTATCAGATTAGTGCGCTGAATGGATTTCATTGTAATGTCATTCCATATAGTGAGAAAATTCCTTCTCATTTCCCTGCGGCGGCTTTTTCACTTCAACTGCGCATCTTCTACCCGACTCAGTTTTCCCCTCTGTCCAAATTTCATCGTATTCTCGTCATTCTATGTGCGATTTAAGCTTCAATAGCGGTTAACTTCGCTTTCAAATGACTTGCTTTTTATGCCGAGCGCTGAACAACCTTGGTTCATTCACAGCACGTTTCGCAGAAAACCGAGATCAACCGGAAAATGGAATTCTGCATTCTCCCTAATACTATATTCTGAAATAATACCAGGACCAGACGCAAGATTATTTTATGATGCGAAAAAAAATCGAAAAAAATTAGGAATCTCCGGCCACGTGTCTCGAGTAGGAATTCCGCAAGCAGAATTTCAAAAAATTTGCAGCGCAATTCTTCCTTCGCACACCTCATTCAAAAAGAAATGAGCAAAAAGCAAGTGCTGTCTCTGAATGATGAGTTTTTCTTTCAGAGTGGAAAGAAGTCGCCATTCTTTAC
This sequence comes from Notodromas monacha, assembly GCA_905338405.1. Taxonomy (NCBI): domain Eukaryota; kingdom Metazoa; phylum Arthropoda; class Ostracoda; order Podocopida; family Cyprididae; genus Notodromas; species Notodromas monacha. The sequence continues at coordinate 58,955 of CAJPEX010001061.1, forward strand.
TCCATGGATTTATGGATCATCCTTCCCCCATTCGTTTCGATTCACACCCATCGTTTTTGCGAACGAAAAGTTATACTGTTCATCCTGAGAAACGCAGTTCACGGGATGTTTTGCCGAATTTATCTGCATTTGGATTCAGAGACGATATTCGAAAGCGGATCTCGCGGAAACCTTCAGAAATCCTTCGAACATGTAACTTCTATGAACTGAAAGAATTCGCGTTTGCTGAAGAATAGTACTGTTGGAGCTGCTGTTCAGCGAAGAACCATGGACAACCGATGTACGAAATTCCCCATCGAAAATTTGTAGTCAAAATGTGCACTCCTATACGAAAAGTTTGTTCTGTTTTTTTGTTTGCTTTCCTCTTGAATTTGTTACTTGAGGAAATGAGCGTGTGAGAGATGCTCCAGCCAGGTCGTTTTTGAGTCAACAAAGCACAAAAGGAACCGAAAAAGAAGAGGCACAAGCTGAATATTCCGCAGAACCTCCCCGGCAACCCCAGGTATATGCATCCTATATATTTCCCCCTGCTCGTTGTAGAGTGCGTCTATCTACCCGGGGGCTGAAAAATGCGACTTATTTCCTGAGGTGTCGAGCAGAAAATGGGTCGTCATCGTCGTGTAACGAACCCCATGTCGTGGTGATGGGCGTGTAGGTGTCGGCGAAATTTGAGGTGACCTCCGTCGTGTTTTGAGGCGCTGTTGCCTGCGCTCCCTCCGCGATATGAAACACTTCGCGTAATTGGCACACCAGCTCGTCATGACCCCGAGCTGCCAGGCATTCCCAGTCAAGCACGCACTCGATACAGGAGATTGCACGTACTTGTATCGCGAAAGAGGAAAAAAAATCCCTTCTCCCGCTTTCGCGAACGTGTCACTCATTCCCTGTGCTGCCCGTCGACGCTGACGACACGGACGGGTCTTCGAGGAAGAATCGATGCTTCTTGGGAATCTGGTGGGATGAGAGACCCTTGTCTGATTCTTTCCAAGAGAGTAATCTTTCTCATTCTTCCTGGAACTTTCTGCAGCGACGGTGGGAGGATGTTATCGAAAATAAATCAGGAAAGATGCGACTGGGATCCCTCACGGCTGTCCAGATAGGTAACCGCAGGGATTCATGGTCTCTCGTGAGAGGATATTTGGGCGCAAAAGAGTGATCGTGACTACGTGGCTTTAATCATCCTGCTGGAACCTTCCTGCGGAAGACAAGGCTCCTTTTTTCTTCTGTCGTTGTCCTCGTTCTTTCACCTTAACGAAGGCCCACGAGATGGGACGTGAATAGGATTAGTTCTCGTGTCAACCTATGAGTCAAATTATGAGGCTCGGGACCCCACCTCTTATTCAATATATTTGGAAATCAACTCCCGATCTCATGATGAGGTCCAACAACTCTCATGCTTTTTTGTTTTGAAAATTGAGGGATTAATGCTGCGCGATGATTTCCATCAAAACCCAAAATTATCGGTGAATCGCAAAGTCGCCTAGATTTTCATTTTAAGGTCCAAGCTGTACTTCGTACGAATATTATCAACCAAATGGTCGATAAACATGATGGAAATGTTCTACAGAGCAGTTGATCACTTCGCTGTATCATTTCAATGGGGTTTCTTTGCTAAGAATGTCAAATTATTGAGCTTCTGCTGTGATTCAACCTTTGTCCATTCAATCTAACTCTACGCATCAATATCTCGCTGCTTCTAGTATGGAAATCAGTGCCATCGGAATTTGACTCATCTATTACTGTAAATTCATGATCAACGTAATTTAAAAAATCAAACTAGAAGACTATCAGCTGAATTATGATTGTGAAGTCGTGCGTCAGCGTTTCTTTTGAAGAAAGGCGTGCAGATTCAGCCCAAAATGAAAATGATTGCACAAATCGTGGAAAAAAGCTCTGTTTTCTGGTTCTTGCGCAGAATTTAAGTTATTCGCCAAAAACAAGAAATACTCTTCCAATTGTTCGTATTCTGAAAATTTCCCAGGAAATGCATGCTTGTGGACTTCCGAAGGAAAATTCGCCCCATTATCGCGTGTGTTTTCGCAGCAAAAATATAGAGCTTATCTGCTTGAATCTCAGATACTGTTTGGCGAAGGCAAAGTGTCGACGAAGCATTTGTATTCATACCGGGCGTGAGAAGCCTTATGCGTGCATGAGTACATGGTATTGAATCGCGATTAAGCGGAGTATCGCTCCGAGGGTTCCATCTGTTCATATGACAGATGCTTTGACATCGAAGCAATGGATTCCGGTGATCTGTTTCGGATCACTCTGGTCTCCAGTGATGCAATTTTCCAGAAGACGGAGGAGCGAACTCTCGCTAGCACCCACGACAACAGAAACGGAAATTAATTTTCACTGGAACGTTTCCTGCCGTTGGACAAGTACCGGAAATCGCAGGTGGTCGGAAATATTCGTGAACTGCTATTCAGAAAGGATCCCAATCCTCTGCTTGGTTATGTCGGCGATTCGTCCTTCGCGATTGCTGCGAAAGATTAGCATGATAATAGAGCACGAATGATGAAAAGAATGTTTCTTTTGCTGTGTTTCGCTTAAATGATTTGTTAACCGTGAAGAGTACGAATGCTATTCCATATCACGCGTATATTGAGCAACAACCTGCGGATGACACATTTTATGGAAAAAATCGACTTTGTGTCTAGGCACAAAAACAAGCTTCAAAAATAATCCACCACTCTTCTTTCAAAGCAAAGTTGACTTGGTTATTCATTGTACAAATCCATTATATACGGTAAATCACTTACAGAGACCGAATTTTCATGGGCAGTCTAGAGAATCGATTTTCGACTGATCCATTCATTCCGACAGGCTTTGATGTAGCAGCAGATGAAGTGGAAGTTTCGAATTCACGAAGTTCGATCCAATTTTGAGCGCAGCTGGATCGTTAAATGTTTATAATGTTGTTGACTGTAAGCCTTTTTTCGACATGAAGTAGAACGAAAGTGTTTTGAGTCGATACTCCTCGGGTGCGAAGGAAGCAAAGGATTCAATCCATGACACAAATTGCGGTTTTTTAATTTTTCATTCTCCTCTTTACGAAATTATGACATTCGATCGTGGGGTCATTGACTTGAGTACTTCAATTTTTCGTTACAGCAAATAAAAACAGATTTTCCATGAATTCCGATGACTCGCGTGTTTCCCGCATGGGAATAAGATTGACGAGGAATCAACAACTTTTCCGAAGACTCGACGCGTTTTATTGAAATATCTTGCAACCTTCGAATGTATGGGTGCCGGCAAGAGCTCGCTCTTCCGTCTTTCGGAAGTGTCTCACTCGAGAGCAGAGCTACCTGAAACCATGTGTGTATATATGGTTGATAAAATTAGTGGGTTCCCTTTATTTTGGGAATTTCGAGGAATGAAGGTTGCGTTTTTTTGGGTTCTCAGCGTTTCGTTATAACCCCCCCCCCCCCCCTTGAAATAGACTCGATCATTGGGAGGTTTCTCAGAATATAGCTCTGCTGAGAAGTGGCTGGGATTCCAGAATATTATTTGTGGAATGCATCTTTGAGAAATGTAAGACTGTACCGCATCATTCTTCTGAATCTATCAAGGAAGGATGCGTGCAGAATAGGGAAATTTTAGAAGGAAGTATAGACAGATTTTTGACTTCAGAATTTAGGATGATCGTCCGGTATAATTGTGTTGTTATTTTACGCAAATGCCAAAATGCTCGTGAAATGAACCAAATTCATTTGAAATTTTGATTCGTTCTATGGATGAGGAACTACTCGAATGAAATTATTTCATCACATGCATATTCTGTGTATATCGAGAAAAATGACGCGTTCCATTTGAGAAAAATTCAGTTTTTGGAATGAAAACAGAAAGGGTGTAGGATTTTTCATTTAATCATAATTTGGACCCTATTCCTTTTGTTGTGTCAACTGGTTGTAGAAGGATTTGGTCACATCAAGAATAAAACACTTGATAAATATAAATATAAATATATATTGTTGTCTAAATTAGTTAAAATGATGGTTTACAACCTCTCAGCTTAAACGTCTCTAAACCTTTGATTGTATGACTTACCGTCGCAAGCCTTTAACTTAACCAACTCAGACAATTTATTGTGAGGAGATTTTCTTATTCCTGTTGCCGGGTTCGGTAATTCAATAACTCCTCAAGTACAAAATGTATTACAGCACGCGCGACAAAGTAAAAGCAAGCGAATATATAGATTCGGACGGCCAGTATTTCGCAAGCATGGTCAGACCCGGATCTGACCTCATTCGAGAGAGGGTTGCGTAACCCTCGGCGCGTGACTCGGCGGGCCGTCACGCAGCAAGGCGTGACGCGGCGAGAGACGACGCGGCTGCTTGGAGCGTCGTCTGCTAGGTTAAAGAGAACATCTGATTTACCATGACAATATATATATATATATCTTGATATATTTCTTTGTTATATTCAATCACATATAAGCATTCGTATTTCAAACATACAACACAGTCAAGAATGGAGATTTAGTTATAGTTAAAGAAGTCTTGCTAAAATACTGCAAGTCTTCTTGAGAATTATTGTGAGAGTCTCTGACTCAATTGTCTCTGGAAGATTCTGAAGAAAGGATAAGAAAGCAGAAGTATATATGCCTTTGGATATTTAGCTCATGAAATAGTTTTGAAGTTAAGGACGCATATCCAGGTTTAAGGCCAGGATGCTGTGTTCTTGGGAACCAGTGCAAAAATAATTGAAGAGGAAGAAACTAAACTCAGGAAACAGTAATTACCATCTGTTACTGTCAGCAGGAAATAGAACAGCAATATGCAGTATTTGCATGGAAATGGGTCATGCACATGAATGGAGGATAGTGCAAAAGTCTTTGAACCAAAACAGGAAGTGAACAACTATGTGGGAAAGTCTTGTTCCCTTATTTTCTATTGTGGAAGGAAGAAATTACTGTAAAAGAAACTCATAAAAAAGTGTCAAGTATTTTGTAGGATAACACTTTCAATAAACCACTCATTTTCCGGAATATTTTTCACATAGAAGTCCTCAAAAAAATGGACTGAAATGGAGTGAATAAAGCGAAAGAAAATTGGAATAAAAAGTGTCCATCCACAGGAGCAAATTTCAGTGAGGCCACTTTGTAATTTTTTGGCCAGCCATCGTTCCCCATGGGCGAATAATGTCCGTAATAGTTAATTTATTCATTTATTTATTACTAATGTATTCATTTATTTATTATACTAATAATGTATTCATTTATTTATTATACTAATAATGTATTCATTTATTTATTATACTAATAATGTATTCATTTATTTATTATACTAATAATGTATTCATTTATTTATTACTAATTTATTCATTATTATCATTTATACATTATTAATTTTTGTTTGTTCATGATATGGTCATCATTTGTTAAGGATATATACAGTAGTGTTCATGAGTATGTGTAGAGCATATTATTTTTTCTTTTTTGAACGCGTATCCAATGTGGGATGCGTTTTTGTGAGTGATTATCCATTTAAAACGGAGTTTCCTGAAAAGTCGATGGCATGTCCTGAGCTCTTCCTGAAAATTTAACTGATAAGGAATATTAATGAGCGATCTCAATAAAATTCGTGCTTCTTTCCTACTTCGGGACCCATTCACTATGCAGCAAAGGTCGAATGGTTTTNTCGTTGGTAGCAATTCGACTGTAGTGTTTTCTAAGGCATCCATGTTTCTTTGCCTTCTTCTTCTAATGACGTATCTTAATTTCGCATAACAAAGATACACCATACATGATAACATTATTACAAGTAACACAATAGACACAATTAGATAAATGTATCCGTAATCTCAAAAATGTAATTGGAGATCATTGATATCTTCATTTATTTTACGAGTAACGTCTTGGGGGGTTAATTCTTCAACTGCATTTATTTCTACACGGTCCAGCTTAGGGACAAGAGTTTTAAATGGGCCATTTACCATGGTATACCTACAATTAGGTTTAAATTGCAGAATACCAGAATAGGGTAATACATACGAGTTTTTGGTGGCAGGAATTTTATCGTCCTCTGAGCCAACGCAATATTGCGTGACTCTACCTTTGTCTCCATCCACATATGCAAACTCGTCCTGATCGAGTTGCACGACCTTGTCTTGAGGCTTTGAGACCTCCATCATCTCACAGGATTTTTTAATTTCCTCTTCATTTGCGCCTCTTTGCACATTTTGTAAACAAGGTACAGCTTTCACTGTGGGCGTGTGTTGCCATCTACACACCCTGCATCCCGAGTATCCTATACTTTTTAAACAAGTTGGCAACTCATTATTATTTATGCCATATAAATTCGTTCCTTGTTGCAGCATGTAGGTATGAGGAACTCTGGCTTGGTACCAACTAGGCATTCCAAGGTAGGTTTCCCTAGCTACAGGCATCACATGAACTCGAAACAATTCATATTTCTCGGCAGGTCTGATTACTGGAACAATTGTAATTATGTGTATTTTACATGGTCCTAATCTTTGTGCTAACGGACTAGTACACCCTATAAAATTGCTAGTAGTTAGCGGATTGGACTGAATGATTGCCATCATTTCGGCAGCAGAAGATCCAATTAGTGATGCTCGATGTTCTGTTGTTAGTATTGTTGCGATTGCAGCATGGACAGAATCATACTTGTATAAATAGGTAGGAAATTGAAACCTAAAAATCGAATCGAGATCTTGAAGTAGAAAAGATTCTATATCCACTATGTGAGTTAATTCAGATCCTAAAGTAGTAAGCTTCATCCAGAATCCAACTGTATCGTTTGCAGATTCTTTTAAGTCATCTATTAGGCTTTTTATACTAGTGAATATATCATCCGTTTCAGGGTTTACCCTTATGAAATCTGTCGGATGTATAATCAAAGCTTCATCCAGAATCCAACTGTATCGTTTGCCGATTCTTTTAAGTCATCTATTAGGCTTTTTATACTAGTGAATATATCATCCGTTTCAGGGTTTACCCTTATGAAATCTGTCGGATGTATAATCACACGTTTATTCTTGATTTCAATATCTTCTACTTGGACTATATTACGTCTTAATATGGGAATTATATTCAAATGGGCCATATCATTAGGAAAAGCCATACTTGCATTTCTTACCTTGGCTTCTAAACTTGCGGTGACCACATTTAAATAGTGTGCCTTATGTCGTAATATGTCCATAGACACACCTACGACTTTATCTAAAGTACTATTGCTTTCATCGACAGCTTCTAAAAATTCCTTGAAATAGACTTTAGCGGTAGTCTGAATATCTTCGATTCGTTTAAGCAAAACGCCCAAATCTAAAGTTGATTCAATTGTCCAAAAGTTGTTAGGCAGACAAATTGAATACAATTCTTCTACCGTTACTCCCACATTTCCAGGAAAAGTCCTTAATGGTGATAATTTATCTAATCGGTTACTATTTGAAGCAACACCTTTATCATCTGGAATTTCCTCAATCGTTAAGGAATTTGTTGACTTTGTTGATTTCAACACTAGGATTAAGACACAAACATACCTGGTGAAAACGCGCATTGCTCAACACCGGTATTGGGCAAGAACTGAGCAATTCAAGGCTGAGTCTTGCTAGGTGTTATCTCTTGACTTCCTCCTTCTAGGGGAGGGAGTTCTCTTTCCTTCTTGTCTGGTCCGAAAAGGAAGTATCTTGTCCAAATCCAACCCAGACAGCATTCTCGATTGTGGTTGCAGGCGTTTCACCTTGACGATGGGCTCGGCCTCCTTTTTCTTTTTCTTTCTTATCATATCCTTTGTGGCTTCTAGAGGGTCACGCATCGCTTCAGGCAACCTTGATTGTCTCGGCGTGCTGGCTGCACCAGGTTGCGTCATCATGGTTTCCGACATCGTGGGGAGAGTTTCCTCATCGGCGGCCATGATGGTTTCCTCAGCTGCTGTTGCGCCAGGAGAAAGAAACTTTCCTATTTCGTCAGTCACGTCTGAAAATAATTCTGTTAGTCTTTCCCGAAGAGTAGGGGATCCTTGCTGTTCTATTACAGTTTTGTCTGGATCGAATGGGGAATGATAAACTGAGGATTTTTCTGAGGTAGCACTACTAGGTACTGATCTAAATACTTCTGTTTTCGGTGGGGTTGTCGGAAAAAGAAGATCAGCTTGACTTGGGTTATTGATGTAGTCGTCAGATTTATTCAAAATCGTTGTCGTGGTTTCTGCTTCGCTGACTTCTTCCTCTGCATCTGTTTCTTCATCCGTTTCTGCCTCTATTGTTTTAGTAACAGGTTTGATATTGGGTTTTGGCGTTGGAAACAGTTTCTGCTCAATAAGAGAAAAATCATCATTAACATCCACAATATCGATCTCTTTTTCGTCCTCCGAATTTAATGGGGACGGTGCAGGAGAAATGGGTCGAATATTATAAGGTCGGACGTAACTTGTGTGGACCACATCAGTCCACTCAGGATGAGCATCGTCTCGGATCCGTATCACTGCTTGATTAATTACTTCTAATACAGTGTAAGGACCCTTAAACTTTGCACTCCATTTCTTTCCCACGTAAGACTTGTGTGGACCACATCAGTCCACTCGGGATGAGCATCGTCTCGGATCCGTATCACTGCTTGATTAATTACTTCTAATACAGTGTAAGGACCCTTAAACTTTGCACTCCATTTCTTTCCCACGTAAGACAACGAATGTTGTCTTAACCATACCTTATCTCCCTTCTCATATTGCGTTCCTTTTCTGTGGACATTCAATTTCTCGAGGTACGACGCTTGTCCCTTTCGTATTGCGATTTGAGCTTTCTTTCGAAGGGATTCTAGTTCTTCCCTTTTTACGTCGTAATATTCCCTGATGCTTTGGAATTGACTAGCATCGTTTGGTCCTGATAACCAATTTCTCCTGGGTTTTATCCCAGTAACGATTTCGAATGGCGATGCTTGCAAAGCTTCATGCTTTGTCGAATTATGTACCCACGCAGCGAGTTTTAATAATTCATCCCATGTGCTGCGATTTTCAGGGTCAAGATACAGAGCAAAATACTCGTGTAGCTCTCGATGGGCACGTTCGTTTTGCCCATTTCCCTGAGGTCTATACGCGGTAGTTGTATTCGCGCGGGCTCCTAGAAAATTCGCCATTTCCTTAAAAACGTTACTTAGAAAATTGGTCCCTCTGTCCGTCAGGATTCTCTTGGGGGCCCCAAATAAACAAACCCAGTCAGTGAGAAATAATCTGGCTGTGGCTTGGGCCGTTGCTTCGCGCATCGGAGAAAATACTATCCATCTGGACAGTCTGTCTTGCATTACTAAAATATATCTATTTCCTCGTTGGCTATTTGGTACTGGCCCTACCACGTCGATACTTACGTCTTCAAAGCATTGTTTAGGGATCCCTGTACTTAGATAGGGAGTTCTATGGGCATAGGCTTTTGTTTTCTGGCATATTTCGCACGTTTTGATATAACTTGCCACGTCTTTTTCTAAGTTAGGCCAGGTGAATTCCTCCCGTAGGGAAAATACTGTTTTATCTATCCCACTATGCCCCATTGCTGGAGGGTCATGAAATGATGCCACGAGTTTTTCTCTAAGTTATACTCTCACGGAGTAATTTTTGCGTTTCCTTCGAAAGTCGCAGAAAACGATTTAAATCTCCAATCCCCTTTTCCTTTAATTATTAGAAAGAGTCATCAACGACTGATCATCATTGATCAACAACTTTAGTAAAATAGTTTTTGGATAACAAATTCGTGACGTCTTTTTCTAAATTAGGCCAGGTGAATTCCTCCCGTAGGGAAAATACTGTCTTATCGATCCCACTATGTCCCATCGCTGGAGGGTTGTGAAACGATGCTACGAGTTTTTCTCTAAGTTTCGGGGGAACCCATATCCTTGTACCCTTTTCCGTATCCTTGTACAATATTCCATTTTCCATACGGAAATCATTTCCAAAAGGCAATTGATTCTTTATTGCCATAGTCTCTCTTTGTATCAGTCCTCTTGACACATAGGGAATTAAATCAGTCCCTTGCAGCGTTGGTGACAAATAAGCACAAATTCTTTTCTGATGCT
>CAJPEX010001062.1:0-68895 GCA_905338405.1 Notodromas monacha
CTTGCTAGCTAGTCGGGAAGTGAGCAAAATTTGAGTTGAAAAATTTGATCTGGACAAACAAACAGACAAGAAAGCGAGTAAATTAAAACGTGTTAATTAAAAAGGAAATCCTACAGCAGTAGTCGAAACTATACCTGCAACTGTGGAAAGAGATCAAGAACCATATCAAGCAGTCTCTGGCCCATGGTATTCTTGACGCTTTCATATTCATCGCCACGTTTTGTTGCTTGAGAGCTGGACCATTCCTGGAACCAATCGTAGTTCGACACGGACACCACAGTGCAACATATTTTATCTTCAATTCGAAAAAAAAAACAAACAAAGGAGAATCTGAACAGAATTTGTTACAATGAAAACGAACACAAGGAACTAACTTGGATGTCGCTCAACGTAAGTCGAGTCTTTTGTTGAAGGGAAAGCGATGAACACAAACGGTGGGTCTGCACTCAGAGCTTCTTCTCTGGTCATGTTCAGATACGACTTCATAGTCTGAAAAAATAAATTTGATCAAGTCTGAACGTTCACAGTATTTACTCGAGTAAAAAGATTCATCAATTACGAGTTACTCTTCCTGCTTTAAAAAAATTCAATACGAAGTATGCTAATATAAATCGCGATCATAACATTTTTAATTAAAATTTTTTCTTCAGAATCAGAAAATGTCAGTACAGTACAATAATACAGTAAACGCTTCAGCTATTAAGATTAATCTCCTTGAACGAGTCCAAGAGGAGTCAGAATTTCAACTCGAATTCTTAATGAATAATAACTTGACGTTTCTCTATAAATTGAAATATTTTCTTACAATGGCCGGATCTTCATTCGTGCTGTAGAACCAAGTGTTATGTTTCGGAAGCTTCAGTTCCTCTTGGGATCCGTTGAAGCCGAAAAAGGCTTGGAATGCTGAAGCACTTGGAGTCACTTTCGTCTTGACTTCCTGTACTCTGTTCAGTCTCATTGATACCGGTTTCGGAAGCAATTTTTCAAATGTATTCCTAAAACCTGAGCGAGACAATTTGATTACCTTGCGTCAGATGTGAAAAATTAACGCGGAAGCATGAAAAATGTGGTTCAGTATAAAATGTTTTCCGCCCGCAACATTGAACGGGAAATGAAGAAAAAACAGCGTAGGAACAGAATTGGTCTACAATTGACTTGAAATTTCAGACAACTGAAGTATTTACCCCCTACAATAAGCGCGAAAATCAGATTTCCCCCACTCATTTCACAAGAGAAAAGCGCAGCTTCCGTGAAATCGCATTTCCTTCTCGAACAAGAAATCTCTTGGTCCTAATCCAAACCGAGAAGTTTACTCACCAGCTCCGGAAATAATTTTTGGTGCATGGATGTCGTACGTTTTAGAGCCCTTCTCCACACGAACTCCAATTGCCTTTTTCTCTGCAGCATCCAGAAGAATCGATTGAACCTTGGCTCTGACCAGAACCGCGCCATCAGCTTTCTGAATCTCTTGGATGACGTGAAATGGGATTTCAGATGCACCACCTCTCGGGTAGAAGGCGCCTAACCAAAAGTTAAATAAAAAAATTATATTCGCATGGAAGGAGAACAGAAAATAACTCACACAATCGCACCCTAAAAATACTACTTTAACCCTAAAAATCAGATGAATTTTATGCTACCCTGCTCTCCCGTCTTTCGGACATTATTGTTTTTTTTAATGACATAGTTCGAAGTTAAAAGAATCCCAAAGATACTGAAATGGGATTTTCAAGGAATAAGACATCTTCCTCGTGAAAACCGGAAGGAGGCAGAAAAACGAGTGCTTATAAACATAAATAAAATTTCAGAAGAGCGAAAACCCCACCATTTTTCCAATAGTGACCATGAATCAAAGAAAGAATTGGAATGCTGGCTTTGTCAGGGAGCGTTCCGTAGTCTCCAAATAGATACTGCAACACCAGACGCAAATCCTTGTTTGTCGTCAAACCCTGGGCAAAAGTAAAGATCTTTAAAACTCAAAGAAAAATGAGCCACAAAAGGTTGCCAATGTCCAGTTTCAATCATACTGATACAGATGGATCAGAAACTCACATTGATGAAATCTCTGACACAGATGTTATTCCATTTATTGTAATCAGTAACCCAGTCAATGATTCCAAGGCTGATAACCACTTTCATCAGCCAATACGGCAGGAACTTGACCATCCCAACGTAGAAGAAGCTTGTATGAATCGGCTTGTAAGCAGCCGTGAACCTGAAGATGGAAAAATTCAGAATGACGGAAATCTCATCCGTAAGGAACAGAACTGACTTTCTTATCGCATCAGCTTCATCCGGAAATTTCTCGATGAGCGCGTTCTCCCAAATCTGACGTGAGCCGCTCTTGATTTCGAAGGTCTTCTGGTCTTTCCCGGTGCCAAGCTTCACAACGTCGTAAACGTCGTCTACGGAATTCACTTCAATTTATATTCTGAGGGCTTTTCGCAGAAATCTGCCTTGCGAACCAAGTTTGTCCCAATGGAGGCGACCACCAGTGAGTTGGTCCATCAAGATTCGGTCCGGTTGTCCAGGGCCCTCATTCCCAACGTAATGGATTCCTGTGTCGAACTCAAAGCCTTTTTCCGTGAAAGTGTGACAGCAACCACCAGCCTGAAACAAAAGAAGGAAATAAATCCGAGTTCTTTCTATTTCATTCATGCTACCAGGAACAGAGTAACTCAAAACGGAACGATACACTTTTAAAAGAACACCGAGCCGTAAAGATGCTTCAAAAGGTTATGAAAATTTGATCCCATCAGCAATGACTGGTTTTTCCGCTGTTAAGATTTCCATCACGGTAGTCGAAAGGTTAAAATCTCACCCGATCATGCTGCTCCAACACGAGTACTTTTTTGCCGGCTTTGGCCAAAAAACAGGCTGCACTCAAGGAACCGATGCCACTCCCGATGAAAATTGCGTCGAGGTCACTAGGTACCTTTTCAATCGAAAATCCTGCGAACCGAAAAGCGCCGCAAGATAATTCCTGTACAATCCCGAAGGCCACTCACAAGATCACGCAAATTCAGCAGATTGTATCAATCAGATCTGCGATAACGCCTACCAACAATTTAATGAAACACTAACCTTGCTTGAGAACCGCATTGCGGATTTTTTCGTCAGTCTCCACTCCAGCAAACGGCTTACTCAAGTTTTTCTCGGAAAAAATCGGCGTTCGAGAAGCGTCCTTCCCAAAATACTTCTTCACAAGGTAGCGGAACCCAAGCACACCGATAAGCACAGCAAGAACCCCCGTTAACATTGCGACTCCGGAACCCGAGGAAAACGGGGTTTCTGAAACGAACGCAGTTAGGAACTTTTCAACAATCATTCACACTCGCGAACAGATCCAGGCACATCGTCAACCAGCGCCCAGATCTATCCTCCTCATGCAACAAACGGGGATAACAGGCCACCTTCGCCTCGACCTTATCTGTGACCTTCCTCCACACTTCCGATATGAAGGAATGAAGCTCACAGATACGAGGGTAACCCGGACACATGGAGAATAACCTGTGCATGCTTGACTTCAATAATTTTTGGACCGCCGAAATACGTGAGTATACTCGCATCGTAGCAAGACGATTTCAAAGAACATTAAAATAAGCATTGTAATTCACTGAACACTACAGTGCTTCTATTTACATAGAACCTGTACTGAAGTTAACGCTCTTATTAAATTCCGGAGAATCACAGCGTTCGCCCAACACAACGCAACACAGTTGAGGAAAGAAGCAAAAGCTTACTCAGCGGGATAGCTCCCACACTTCCTCTTCAGTTCTTGACAGATCACTAATGCTGGTTATCACAATCTTTGTACTGCTGTTGTCACCTAACTGGAGTCCACACACTTCCAAGTGTGTAACTTCGCCCTTTGAGGGTCACATCCTTCGGGACATGTGACAGAAAAAGGGACCCCAACTTAAAAATTTCAATGCACACCAAGAGCAGAATAGCATGATGGAAGTACAGAAAGGTAGGCACGATGAACGGAACGATGACCTGACACTCTTTGTCTACCTCTGCTCCTTAACTTGTATTTGCATAACGAAAAAGGACATGTCCATCAAGAGTACTGTTTAATACACTTCGAAATACCTTTTCCACATTCTATAAAACTTAAAGACAACGAAAGATTTCAGTACAAACACCATGCAGTCAATCACCAAAGTATGATACGGCATTTTTACATCAGCTCATTATAACATAAATCATGATGTTGACAGAAGGGGTCCTTTCCCCGCAGATGATGAAAAAAATATATAAAAGCACTAAAATATCGACCTCCAATAATGCACAGTATCACCACATTTTTTTTTATAAAAAGAAGAAAAAGAGTGAACTCATTCATTTTTCCCATGCACTGATGACTTAGTGGCGGATGAGGCACGCAAGATGTCTGAAGGACCCACGCACAGGAAGGCCGTATGTATACAATGATATTTATAATCTAGGCAACCTTTTATCGATACAACAGACGCATAAAATATTTTCTGGCTTGTCATTGACACTTATATTTCAGGATAAGGTATCTCAATGCGTGCAGGGGTTTTATCCCTGTAAAATTCATTGTATGTATGCAACAATAAGAGATTACATTAGAAAAGCTTTTTCATAAGTAATTTGTTGCAATAAAATCGTGTTTATTGCATTTTTTCAACGTTCCTCCAGAATATAGCTACGAAATTACATCAGAGTCTCAGAAATATGTAATGTTCAGTATTTAGAAATATGCAGTATATTGCATTTTTTATTTTTTTTATTAATCTGATAATGTAAATTTTATTTACACAACATTTAGAAATTGTAATGCTGTACTGTATTGAGAAATATTATACATTTTATTTTTAGAATTTATAGAAATTTTATACATTCCGTACATCTATATTTTGAAACTTTTCGGGACTGAAAAATTGACTCACGTACAAACATTGGGCCTAGCAAAATGTTTTGATTGCAAATAATTGCCCTTTTCTTCAAAATCTAATTTCCAAAACAAATAACCAAAAAGTATTATTATTGTTTCTCCTATGTTTCCTGCAATTTTATTTGAATATTGTGAATACAGTGGCCCCCCGCCTAACAGACCTCCTGTGTACGGGATTTTTGCCAAACAGACCAGCTTTGCAAGCAGTTTTTTCTCCCACCCAACAGACAAAATCCACCAAACAGACTTATTTTGGTTTAAAATTAGTGTTGAAAATTGAAGTTTTTAATTTTTTATGTAATTGAATTTGTGTAAAGGACTTTTTGTCTAACAGACTCGTCCCTTGCACAAATCAAGTCTGTTAGACAGGGGTTGACTGTACACTGTCTTACATTTTTCAGGCAACACCGCAAAACTGATGTCCGATTATTATTTGTGGAAGTACTGTAAGTGAACATTCAAAAATGGTTCCTGGGGCAAGAAAAATTGAATACCTTCCATCAGAAATAAAAAAATACTTGATAATGTGTTCACAGAGCATTAATTTCAAATAGTCAGGATTTGTCTTTATTCAATTCTAGCATTATTATTTTTTCTGCACTAATAATCAACAGCATTTCGGGTTCCACTTTTATTTTCAAGAGAATATGAATGATTGCTGTAATGCAATTAAAACCTAAATGTGTCTTTTCCAAATAACTGTAAATAATATGTTTCTCTATAAAAATCTCAATGTCTGAACATATCGCGTTATCATAAGTTGAATCAGCACTGTGCAGTATTTAAAATTATTTGTGAGTCCAGCAATTAACTTTTTTGAATAATCTCGTATATACTGGCATCTGAAAACAGATTTTCCAATCCTCCTCAATCTTCTTCACACACTGTGTTATATATATATATAGGCACAGCTCAAAATCAATCACTGATTTCGGCATCCCCCTGATGTCGCTCTTGAAAAAAGAACATTGTGTCCAAACACCCAGCACAAAAGCGGGTAGGAATTTATAATCAAAATATGCTCACCCCGCGATGAAACGCGTGCAGTGTATTATATCCCCTCTGCCACGGGTTTCGGAAAGGGGGCCGACGAATCGGGCCCATGGGAATTGAAAAAAAAAGTGAACCCCTGTATACATAAAAAAAAATAAAAAAATTCGTACGAACGTGGATGTGAAAAATAAAATGAATAAATGGAAATAATATGAGAGCACTGATTTTTGCTTCATCACTGTTTTACTTTGTTTGACGTATTGCGCATTGTTGAGAATATGCAACTGCAAATATGCTGGATTTGAAGTGCATTCGTGCTCATCATGCTCAGTTTATTCTTTCTTCCTGGATCAATAATACCGTATTTACTCAAGTACCATGTGCCCTCAAATCAAGGGCGCACAGGGGTTTTTCAGTTGAAAATTTTGCAAAAATCTCATCCCTGAGTAAGACGCGCACCACAATTTTTAGTGAACCTAAAACCATAAAATTTCAAAAATAAAAAAAAAAATTCGACTTCAGGCATGAATTGAGCAAAAATCTGATCAATTTTCAACTTTTTCAATAGAAAAATGTTTTCTTGTTATATTTGTTCCAAATTTCTCCATTATAATTAAGTATAATGCTAACATAACAATCTGATCAATTTTCAACTTTTTCAGTGCAAAAATGTTTTCTTGTTATATTTGTTCCAAATTTCTCCATTATAATTAAGTATAATGCTAACATAACTTCCTAAAACTTCTTGAAAATTTTGTACCCACTTATGATGCGCACCCCTTTTTTTCTTCTGAAATTTGGGAAAAAACGTGCACGTGGTACTCAAGTAAATACGGTAATTAATTGTGGGTTCCGATAAAAAAAATTTGCTGATATTTAGCGGGTTATCTATTCTTTTGACAATCGATATCAGTTCCTGAAAATATATACAGTATATTATTTAAAGCGTAATTGTTCTGTTGAATTTTCAATCAGATTTTGTCTTTTGAAACGAATACACCTTGAGCTGCTAAACATACAGTTATTAAAAAACTATATTTCCTGTGAAAATGAAAAAATATTCCTACATCGACTGGACTACATGCAATTATTCTAAACTTCAGCCAGTTGCAAAATATTTCTCACATCCCCAGGTTAAAAAAAAATAGATGGGCTACCTTTGAATCGACTGGTGCCACTTTACTGGAAAAACTAAATGAAGTTCAAATATCTATTCTTCCTGGATTTTAGTCCAAGAAGGCTGAAAATTGAAAAAAATCATATAGCACTGCTTGCATTCCCTCTGAAGGAAATTTCGAATGATAAAAATTATCTACACAAACTATGTTGAACTGAAAATATTTATTCCTGTTCCTCACTTCATTATATCGATTTTTTTTCGTGAAGTGAATCTCAGGACTTCGAGAAAAATGCACTTACCTGATAAATTTTGTCACAACACTTTTTGTTACGACGGAACTCCATCGTTGCTCTGATAAAATAAAAATAAAAAACACCTCGTGGTTGCATTTTTTTTTATCTTGCAGAAAAGAAATCATATTTCGACTGAAAAATGCCCTCGGGATTCCCGATATTAATTATGTTTTTATCGAGGCGCTTTACCCCAGTTAATCCCTGACTTTGCGTTAAAAGAAAAAAATTGCATCGAAATTGATGGCATTTGTGCACCAGCAGCTTTTGTGACTCGTCAGCGCAGACGTTTTTTTTTCTTCCTTTTTTTGAACGATAAAATACTGTATTGAAAAGAAGACTTTGATCCACGTGGAATATTATGATGCTAATTTTATGCTACCCGGGTGCTGTGTTGTGACTCCCGGGTGTCTGCTGAAGTCATTTGTCACTAAAATTTGTAAAAGGGGGAAGACGAGGGAGTGAGAATGTGCAGCTGGTGAAATATTTTGAGGCCAGATCTTCTTTTTATACATATACTGTACTGGAATAAAAAATAAAAGTTTATGCTTTTTTTTCGGGACAGGGGATTCGCAAATGTTTTCAAAACGCGACAGACTTTTATGAAAATTTTTTATGCGAATGCAATTGCCATCATTTATCTGCTTTTTTTGCGGGCCACACCTCATGCAATCATGTCCTGCTTTTTTTTTTTTAATCTGAAGTCAGAACATGTTTGAAATTCGGGATTTTAAGCCAGAAAATGTTTTTTCTGCTAAATGCCTGGTCTACAATAGCCAGGTCAAAGAATGAAGGGGGAATGGAAATAATGATGAAAATTCTCTCAACCCAATTTATCTTTTCTACTCATGCATTAAAAGCTAAAGGAAGACATTTTCTGCCAGCATCAATTCTTAGAGCATTCCTGGATCATTTTCCAAGACAAATTTTGATCAGATGGGTTTTCAAACTTTTCAGCTAGGATTTTCTCATTTTCTTTTATATTTTCCTCTTCTTGAAAATTGTCAATTGTTGTAAATAAGCACCAGTCTCTATTAGAAGCATGGTCTCTATAAAACACTGAGACAAAAGGTCAATATTTGGAAGAAATTCCAGGGCCTTCATTAGAGACAATACAGTTCCTAAATACTGTATATGAAAATTTTAAAGGCTCCTGTAAGAATCCTCTTAGAAACAGTGTAGTGAAACTCCTCAACTTAACCCTTGGGCGGCAAAGTCAGACTATTTTTGCAAAATTTTGTTGCACCTCAGAGAGGTCAAGAAAAAAAATGAAAGCAGGTGGTGAAGGGCAAAGTCAGTAAAAATCCCAACATTTTTTTCCCTGGCGGCAGAAAAATTTTTCCTAAAAATGAAAAAAATGCTCAGGGATGCTACTGGCTTTTCTCAGATTAATCCCAACTTTGCCTCAGCCCACCTGGAAGGGTTTTCCTGGCCTTCTAAAAACCTAAAATGAGGGAGCATACGAAAATAATCCAATTTTGTCCTGCTATGGGAAAGAACCCTCTGCCATCTGAGGGTTAAAGGCTTTCCTCCTCAAACCTCCATGAAACAAATTTCTGGAGGACTTTTTGATATCATTTTTTGACTGAAAAGCAATACAAATTTAACAATTTCTTTTGAAAGGAAGGGAAAGACTATTTGAGCAAATGAACCCATGCCTCCAAGTTCAACATCCTGTCAACTAATTTACGAAGCAATTTACAGCCCAAATTACCACCTCATACAATTTCCTATAAATTTTCTTCCTTTCCACAACAAGAATTCTTGTTTCCCAAACTAAATTTTTTGTCTGGTACCTCATTCAAGTACAAATTAGAGAAGTTCAATTGTACAGGTGGTACCTTGTAATTTGACTTCCTGCAATTTAACCATCCTGCAATTTCATGGTCAAATTTTCTGGGAGGTTGACAAACAATTTGACCTCTGCGCTGTGCAATTTGACACATGGAGTGACGTGAACTGTCAAATGCCATGTAGAGAACATGTCATTTGACATTGTATTGCAATTCAACTGCTTTGCAATTTGAACATAGTCCAGCAACAGATTAATGTCAAATTATGAGGTACCAGCTGTACTTCCAACTTACCCCCATTTTAACCCTTGGACGGCAAAGGGTTCTTTCCCATTGCCGGCCAAAATCAGATTATTTTCATATGCTGGGGCGTTTTAATTTTTTTGAAGGTCAGAAAAGACCTTCCAGGTGGGCTGAGGCAAAGTCAGGATTAATCCAAGAAAAGCCCATTGCTTAGCATAGCATTCTTTTCATTTTCCCACAAAATTTTTCTTTGCAAAAAGAAAAAAAAACATTGGATTTCTCCCCGACTTTGTCCTCAAATCCCTGTTGTCCTTTTTTTATTTTCTGCCCTGAGGTGCGACAAAATTTTGCAAAAATAGTCCGACTTTGCCGCCCAAGGGTTAAACCTTCCTTATAGATATTTCAGTGACCATGTGACCTCAAACCAAAACCATGCAGAAAAACCTTAACATTTTCTCTGAAATGGAAATAAAAACCCCCTCTTTTCCACACAATCTTCACAACCCCAGAAAGCCAGCCATACTGCATTCCAGCAAATGTGTGCATCCCATTCCACAATCCTGTTGATGTGTGGTCCTGTTGCTTGAGGATGACGCCGGGTCATCCTGGTTGGATTACAGGGTTATACCGCGAAAATCCCTCCCATAGCCGAACCCAATCCCCCACCAGCATGGAAGCCACTCCCAAAGAGAACCTCATAGAGGACATCCCCCTCACAAAGCCCTCCAGCACCCAGTATAGTTACGCCCACTTACCACTCGGACTTGTGTCTGCTGCTGTGCTACACAAAGGGGCAGGTCAGTGCATGCAACAACTAAAAACAAAACAAACACACACACCCACACCCATAGTATCAACATGGTATCCAGGACCCCCGCAAAAAAGTAATGCACACTTCCGGAAGCGATGGGGGGTCGCGCGTGACGGAAAACGCGGAAAGTGATTTTTCCCTCTGACTTCCGTGATTTTTTCTCGATTATACGTGGATCGAAGTGGAACAGCCCATTATAGCAGCAGTGGAATCGAAGCAAAAATTTGATACAAACAAAGAATATAGATAGGGAAAAGTGTTGGCAGGAGATATTATGGACGACGATGACGTGGGTTATGCGGCGTGTTGGGCGCATTTCAATCAACAGGAAGCGGATGAGGAATATTTCGATTTCCCGGAAGCGTCTTCCCCGGCTGCATCCGAATCCTCCTTCGGTTCCGTGGCTTGTCGATCTTTGGGCTCAACCAAACGAAGGTGAATACAATACACATCATCATCAGATTCACGTAAATGAAGTCAAGTCGAATGCATTTGGAAATTTTGGAAATTAAAAGTCAATTTGGTCGTGGAATACTCAATTGATTTATGCTGTTTAAATGTCGAGTCGCCATTCATTGGTCCTACAAGATAAGTGGGCGCATCCCAAACACGCACACAACAGAAAAACGTGTTTATGCAAAAAAAGAAAAAAAAGAATTCCGGTACAGAATAGAAAGACCGGTAAATATTGCCAGTGTAAAATAAATGCGAGATAAGAATGCGTCGAATTTTTCTTTGATTTAGTTATTCTTTTTACTGCATGCGACGTTTGAAGACAGTCACAAAATCTGTCGAATTCAAACTGATAAAAATCATTGCAAACATCGTACTTTATGATTTAATTTGCATGATGAATCGAGGGGTAATGGCGTGCGAAAAACTGAATGTATAGTTTCATCTCCGAGACCGAATAATTAAATTTCTCGCAAATCTCTTTAATTTGTAGCTTTGGATATACAGTTCATATATTTGCTGTGAAATCTATAATTTTTGTCTTTTTCAACGAAAATCTCAAAACACTTCCTTGTATAATGCGCTTGAAATATTGTCAAATTTTTTTCGAAAGTTATAATTAAAGTGGTTGAAAAGAATGGCAGAAAATCCAGCGAATAAAACAGAGTACATTTTTTCTGTCTTATAAATCCTCAACACAAAAAAGATACAAAATGAGATTTTTTACGGATTCATTTATGTTTTTGTTTTGTTTTTCTTATTTATTTGAGGATTAATTGCTTCTCGATGAAAGGTTATATATATACAGTGCAGTATAAAATTGTTTTTTCTTTCTTGGAGAAAAATTGTATTCCTGAGTAAGATGCCCACCCATCTTTTGAAAATACTGTATAATTATTTTCAAAATAAACTGCGCATATAAAATTTAATTTAGACCTAAATAGATTCAAGATGTCACAGATGCGTGCCTTCTTTTGAAATCATTAGAAATTATTGCCGAAATATTTAAATGGTAATTTTTTGAAAGTTTATATTTTGCCCCGAGAAAATTGGGGACACATTTTTCATGCGTCCCTTTTTACTTGAAATTTTGTCAATTGGGAAGGGCCATTATTTCATCTAGTACAGAACATGTTTCTGTGTGTGTGTCAGGAAAACCCGATTAATTTGCAACCCCCATAAATACCCACTAAGTTATTTAAAAAATAATAATAATTATTATGCCCATAACAGGTCCGAAACCTCGTCTCCGACTTCGTTGGCCCGCAATTCGGATCATCACTTTGTTAGCACGACAACATCATCGCCTCCTTACCACAACAACAACAATCATCATCATCATCATCAGGCCAGCAGTGGCGGTCATTTGACGCGGGAAGAGCGTCGCCGGCGCCGCCGAGCCACTCAAAAGTACAGGGCGGCGCACGCGTCCCGGGAACGGGTTCGGGTGGAGGCGTTCAACGGCGCCTTTGCCCAACTCCGGAAATTGTTACCAACGTTGCCGCCGGACAAAAAGCTGTCCAAGATTGAGATCCTCCGACTCGCCATTTGCTACATAGCTTATTTGAACCATGTGCTGGAGTCTTGAACTGCATTTGTCCCTGTTTGAATCCGATTACAGAAGCAGTTATTGTAACTCTTTATTTTAGACCCAAAGTTCCCCAACCAGTAGTCTGCAGAAGTATTTTGCTGGTCGTCCACAGGGAATTTTATTCAGCATAAAAAATGTACCAAAAGTATAAATGAAATTTTTGGAAAGACAATGACAGTTTAAATTGTCTGATGAGAAATTAAAGTTGACTTTTCTACTTTTGTCAAGTTGGACAAATTTTCACATATGCTGAAATAAATTTCTTTAATTTTTCAGATGTGAAAAACCTTTCTTCAAGCCCACCTTTATAACTTTTGAAGACATTCCATTATACAGTATCTGCTTCAATCATTCCTGACTTGACTTTGGCAAAAAAAAGCAGAAAATTATTAAATCCCTGCCATAATGTCTATCAAACAAAACTTTTTTTGTGACTGCAAAAATGTTATAAAACCTTGCTGCTGGTCTGCAGAACATGTTTCAGGAATTTTCTGTTGAGCAAAAAAAAATGAAACAGAAATTTGCCAGTCTGTGGGCCCAGAAGGTTAAGGAACACTGGTTTAGATTAGAGGTCTGCAACCCACTGTTCAAGGAATTATTTTTAGCATAATAATTTCATCTAAAGTTGTAATTATGTTCCTATTTCTCCATGAATTATTGTAATACATTATTACAAGTTAACTATTGTGGTCATGGTTCAACATAATCTTGATCCCAAGTCTATACAGAATTGAATTCCTTTTGATTTTTCTGTGTGACTAATATTTGATCATCAATTGTTCTTAAGGGATAACTTTTTTGAATAATCTATATCAAAAGTCACCAAGTTTGAAGACTTGCAAAATGTGTTTTCAAATTAGGATGCAGCCAGGCAATGTTTCACAAATACTAGCTACTTTCTTTGCATTAGACCTTTCCTGACCCTTTATTGATGAATCAGTATGCTGAAATCTCAATTGAAAAATTCCATGGCTGAACCATTAAAAATAGCAGGGACTCTCTGCTGAAAAGGGCTGAGAGTATCAACTCTCAGATACAATTTTGGACTGCTGAATCCAAGAGGAAGCAGGGAATCTAGGTTTTATATTGCGGGATGAAATGGAAGTGTCTAGTCACAGTGAAAATTGCAGTGCAATAAAAACGGAGGAAATTATGAATCTGGAAATCTCATTTTTTACTCTCTGACTTTTTTGAGTTGGCAATCATACATGCGAAAGAACTTGCCCATCCAGACAAATTTATCTCCATTTTGCTTTCTTTTTGCAATGCTCAGTATAATAGTCTGTTGATATATGTATGGCAAGTGTTTTTGTTGTTTCAAATTTCAGGATTGCAGACGTTGGATTGAACCTTGGCTAAGTATAAAACAAGACCTTGATAGTGGGAGGCAAAATGCACCCCCACCTTGAAATCCAAGGAATGGGGAATTGTAAATTTGCTAATTGGATCTTCACAAATGTTCTGAACAAACTAGTTTCCCTAAAATCAAAGAGATTGCAGAAAATTTAATATGAGACCTTTTCTCAAATTTTCACATGCACATGATAACATGATACAATAAGATGCCAATAATGATTTAACAAGAATTTGACAGAGATACTCAATGAGGACATGCTTGGAACTTTGATATCTCTGAGACTGACACACAAATACACTAAGAGCATTTGAATAAAATATTGCATTGGAAATTTGTTAACCCTTGGACGGCGAAGGGTTCTTTCCCATTGCCGGCCAAAATTGGATTATTTTCATATGCTGGGGCGTTTTAATTTTTCTGAAGGTCAGAAAAGACCTTCCAGGTGGGCTGAGGCAAAGTTGGGATTAATCCAAGAAAAGCCCTTTGCTTAGCATAGCATTTTTTTCTTTTTCCCACGAAATATTTATGTGCAAAAAGAAAAAAACATTGGATTTTTTCCCAGCTTTGTCCTCAAATCCCTGTTGTGTTTTTTTTTTTCTGCCCTGAGGTGCAACAAAATTTTGCAAAAATAGTCCGACTTTGCCGCCCAAGGGTTAAATATTATTTCCCAAAGTCAAATCAATTCTTGGGGGCTTCCTGAATAAGTTTTTTTAACATTACTTTGTGACAATTTTTGGATTGTTCTTTTTTTTAAAATCAAAATATAGAATTGTTGTTTCTCTTGACTGTGGATGTGGTCATGGGTCCATTGGATCCCAGACTAAGGAATTGAATTGTGCAGCCATCAGAATGCAAGTTTTGAAGAGTTCATTCTCATTGCCCAGTTCATCAATTGGCTGTTAATTCACTTGTTTTAACCCTTGGGTGGCAAAGTTGGACTTTTTTCACAAAATTTTGTGTCACCTAGAGTCAAATTTTAAAAAATGCCAGCCAGTGAGTGGACAGCAAAGTCAGAGAAAATCCTGGCGTTTTTTTTTTGCTCTGCACAGACAATTTTTGCTGAAAAATAAAAAAAGGAATCCTCAGGGCAGAGGCTTTTTTTTCTGCCCCAAAAGTGGCTTGGCACTTCTGGAAGAAGTCCTTGATGACCTTAGTAATCTTCTTCCATCTGTGGTGTAGGAAAATTTTGCTACTTTCATTTAGACACTGGCACTGTTCCTTGAAAAGGAATTTGTGAAGCAAGAGATTAAAGCCACAATGAAAAGCAACACTGAAGAAGATTTAGAGAAAGCTAGCTGAAGGAAATAAGCTGAGATGGAACACATTTTTTAAATCTTGTTCATTCATGATATCATCAAAGCAATTCCAAGGGATTTGAAAGCACACAACATTTTTAAAGGGTTTTATAGTAGACTCAAGGCAATGCTACTGGTTGGGAGGTCAATCCAGAAGAAGTCCAACTTTGGAAAATTCAACAGTCTGCATTCACCCAGATTTTGTCCGACTTTGCCTCACACAACTTGGCTGGGGTTTTGTGACCTCCAGAAAAATGGAAACGCAGTAGCATACAGGAAAAGTCCGACTTAGCCGCAGGATGGGAAAGAATTCTTTGCCGCAGAAGGGTTAATGGCAGAGTCAATGGTTAGCTCAGAATATTGAATCAGGTAATTTAAAGTTAAAAGGCCCTTTAACACTAGGTTCTGACTTGTCCTCTCAAAGAGGAATGAAGGCTTTTATAGCCAGGTGCTTGGACTGGGTCAGGAAGAAATCAGGAGAATTCTTCCCGGCTCAGGATTGGCCAATTCAGGCAAAATGGAAGAAGTGATGACCACTTCTTGTCCTTGAGTGAGGCTCAGTGAGTCTCACGGGATTTTTGCAAGGCTCACTGGCCTCCAGATTCAAGAAATTTTATATTGTACATTAAATTGCGGATAAACCTCGATTCAGCCAGTTGTCATATGACAAGGTAACCAAATATTTGAAGCAGTATGGTTTCAATGGACTATTTCATGACTTATTTGAGGCGTAGATACTTTCTCTTGCTGGGCACCATACGCATAATTTAATTACACTGGTTTTTTAAATTAAGGCCAAATCCAGAAGAGCATTGATAATTCGTTGAAGACCAGAAAGACAACTTGATCTGATTTTCGAGGCTTCTGAAATAACGCAATTATCCCTGGAATAATTTCTTGGCGTGGGAATCAGAAAATTTGCAATTTCGGTGCCATCAGGCAACTAATTACCAGGTAAAATTTGTTCCATGATTTCATCATGGAACTTCAAGTCCAGCCAATCGTATAAAAGGTTCAACCAGGCTGAAGGACTTATTCAATCCTTCGATTCAGAAAGAGTCAGTCACACAGTTTATAACGTGAGAAGACCAGCAGGTTAAATTACATACTCACATGAGAATTTTGTACTTATTTTTTTGTTGTTGTGGCAAAAAAAAAAATCCGCTGCTGGACTCAATCAATTTCATCCAAGTTTCTTTTTGCCGACATCCCCGAGAGTCCTTTCGTTTTATTCATGCTCGTGTTCTTGTCGTAATTTTCAGGATTGCAAAAAAGCTCGTCTGGTAGACAAATTTACAACACCAATAATACACCGGGAAAGAAGCCTTCCATTTTACCATTATGAAGAAACAGGTGTTGATATTGCTTCTCCTAGTGTCTGGGGTATTGTTTATGGTTTCTCCCGAACCGATGAAACAGAAGAAACCCAATTTCATGTACTATTTTATTCTCGTCACGAGAGGACCCGGAGCAGGTGGAAATGGCACCAACACAACCAACACAACCATGCAACGCATTCATGACCAAGCAAGGGTTTTCCTTCATGACAGGGTAAGAATATTGTGTCTGAACATTTGTCTCCATATTAGACATACAGCAGCTACAATTTTTTGAGAGATACGTAGAATTGAAAAAAAAACATTAGTCTGCCCCCTTTTGTTTGAATGGTTTGCATATACAGTGCGACCACCAGTTGCAGACATGATTGGTGCATCAAGAGTGTCCCTATGTTGGATTGTCCCCAAGTCAAATCTTGTTTTCCCATAGACTTACATCGTATAATTTTTAATTGGTGTTTTATGGAAGAAATATTCTTCAGAATTTCATTTAAAAAAATGTTTGCCACTTGAATTTGATTCAATGAATATCTTTTCAAACCATTAAGAACATAAGACACTAGGAGAAGCAATATCAACACCTGTTTCTTCATAATGGTAAAATGGAAGGCTTCTTTCCCGGTGTATTATTGGTGTTGTAAATTTGTCTACCAGACGAGCTTTTTTGCAATCCTGAAAATTGGTGTTTTATGGAAGAAATATTCTTCAGAATTTCATTTAAAAAAATGTTTGCCACTTGAATTTGATTCAATGAATATCTTTTCAAACCATTAAGAACATTTGGAACATTGAATAGTGTACCTCTGTACAGTAAATTGAAAAGTTGGCATCTGGGAAAATAACATCCATGTCACAAAGAGAGCTATAGAAGGTAGTCCCTCTGTGCTATAGGGCATTTTTTAAATTAGCTGGATGGATGAGAAAAGTACCAAAGAATTTTTCTTGCATAGATCTTAGGTTGGAAACATCTGTTTTTTGCAATTAAGCCTTATAACAATTGATTTTCCTAAAATTTGATTTGGAATTTTATCCTGCAATGTCCCCAGGTTGAGTCAGTGACCTCATGTCAGGTCTTTCTTATGATTTTTTTGTTAAAAAATAAATATCCCCATGTTGCATTGTCCCCATGTCGAGGCGTCCACATGTAGGTGGGGGTCTCACTGTACAGTATTTACTGGAGAATTTGAATTTCATCATTTGTTTATCTGAGGGTATACTTGAGCAAAGGAACAAAGCATGCACAGGAATATATGTAGAGGCACACAGCAATTCCACAAAATCAAGGGTGTTTATTTAATTAAAGCAATGTTATTAGCTTATTATTATGTTATTAGGGTGTTTATGTTATGTTATGTTATTCTACTTGTAAACTTCCCAGTTTTTTTCTTTAAAATTTGCTAGGGTTTTTTCTGAACCCTCATTAAAAAGTAATGCTGTAATATTTCCAGCATTTAATTTTTTTTAATTAGCTAAATGGTAGCAATTTACAAGGAACTCAACTACTGAATAACTGTGAGAAATTAGCTAAATGGATGGTAAATTGGTGAGAGAAATGCCCAAGAACTTTTCTTACATCAATTTTAGGGTTGTAAATATCTGTTTTGTGTAATTTGGACTGAAATGTATTTGCAATTTTATCACAAAATGCCCCTATGTCAAGTCAGTGTCCTCATGTTGGGCCTTTTTCATTATTTTTTATGGGAAAAGTGTCCATATGTTGAATTGTCTGCATAATGAGGTGTGGGGGTCTCACTGTAATTCAATGTATAAAATTCCCCAGTTTTTCCAGAAATTTGATCAATTTTTACTGAACCCTCATTGAAAAGGAACGCTGTAATATCGCAACCAAATTGACAAATCAGAAATGGTTTGGTTCCAAAGATTAAAATGAAAAGCAGGGAGTATTTACATGTATACAAAAATTTGGTGCTCAAGCCCGCTGATGCAAAGTTAGCACAAAATAAAGAATTTCCTCACAGTTATTCAGTAGTTGAGTTCCTTGTAAATTGCTACCATTTCTACTTGGCTAAATTTTCTGATTTTTCTCCATCACTTTGGCCAGTGGGGAAAGTATTTCAATATACAGTAATCACTATACAGTCTATACTGACTCTTGCTTGAACTGTACAATGCATTATTCAATATCAGGGAGTCATTCCAGCAGTGATATACTATCTTAATGACACTGATATAATTATTAAAACCCTAGCTGTCTAGAAAGCAACACTACAATATTCGGAATAAATCAGGGATGCGTTAATGCCTTCAATTCTGAAAACAATGACTTTACAAATTTTGAGCTATAATTTTCTGTGTGAGCTAGTTTCGTTTGGCTTAGTCAAAATCAAGAGAATGAACCATGGCTGACATGAAATTTGTTTTTTCAAATTTCAGCCGGGCTGGCGGCAAGAAAGACAACGGCGATTCAAAAAGCACTTCGCCGAGGTACTTTTTGATGACGTCATGGGAGCCTTTAAAAGTCTGAAACGACCCCACAAGTGAAGCATTCGAACACAATACCGAACTAAAATCTCACCTCTTTCAGAATTTATTTTAAAGCAGGGAAACTTCGCTTCTTAGCGAATGAATGGATGCAGGCATCTGAGGAAAG
Source organism: Notodromas monacha (assembly GCA_905338405.1). Classification (NCBI taxonomy): domain Eukaryota; kingdom Metazoa; phylum Arthropoda; class Ostracoda; order Podocopida; family Cyprididae; genus Notodromas; species Notodromas monacha. Next base: position 18,819 of record CAJPEX010001062.1, read on the forward strand.
ATCATTCAAACAACTTGAACAATCGACATCAAGAGTAAACCCAAACCAAATTTGTTTTCTCATTTGCATCTATTTGTCAAACTCTTTCTCCCTGGTTGTCATTCAAGACCCCAGCATGTTCTTAAAACAAGCAGAATTTATTGACTCAACAAAACTTTCCGTTGGCATTGAAAAATCCTCTATAGAGAATAGAACAAAATGAAAAGCTAAAAAGTAATTCTTTGCAGAGAAGCATATTGCAATATTCGTCTGAACGAAATTTTTTTCAATCCAAACACCAGCAAAGACGCTCATCCTGTCTCATATAATTTTTCATGGTGAATTTCCCGCTGAAATAGTTAGTGATGATTCAAAATTTCCCCATGTGACCTGCATTAAATATTCATCTACATGTCTTTACAATATTTGGAAAATGTTCAATCCTGCCTTTGACACACATCCTACTTTATTGCACATAATAAAAAATAGGCGTGTGATACTTGAGTGAATACAATAAACCATTCTGACAAACCAAATTGCATTGCTTTTGAATAATTCCGGAACACACCAGTTGTCATCCTGGATTTTTTCCTTGTGTGTAAACCATCTGATTTCAAAAATACAGTGGCCCCCCGCCTAACAGACCTCCTGTGTAAGGGATTTTTGCCAAACAGACCAGCTCTGCAAGCAGTTTTTCCTCCCGCCCAACAGACAAAATCCACCAAACAGACTTCTTTTGGTTTAAAATTAGTGTCAAAAATTGAAATTTTTAATTTTTTATTTAATTGAATTCATGTAAAGGACTTTTTGTCTAACAGACTTGTCCCTTGCACAAATCAAGTCTGTTAGATGGGGGTTGACTGTAGTAATCAACCTTTTTTGTGATTGTGAGAATAACTTTTTCAACAGTATGGACCGAAATTGTGTTGGAAGACAGTCTGGAGTTATATTTTCACCTGCAAGGAGGATAAACATGAATCCATTTTAAAAATCATGTAAATTTTCAATTTGGCCAAAATATTGGCCACATATCATAGGACTGCAACAGACTCAGTAAAAAAAAGCCCACTTCACACACAAATACAGTACCGTACAGTATATATTTTTTAATAAATGGGGCTCAAACAAAATCCAGAAATGGCAACTTGTTTGACCAAAATTCAGAATCAAGGATATTCAACTTTGAAGACTTGCAAAATGTGGTTTAAAATTAGGATGCAGTTTAACAGGATGTTTCACAAATTCTAATTATTTTCTTTGCATTTGACCATTCCTCTTTCTGTATTGATGAATCAGTATGCCCAAGTCTCACTTTGAGAATTCCATGGCTGAACCATTAAACATATCCATGACTTTCTGAAAAGGGCTGAGAGGATCACCTGTTGGATAAAATTTTGGATTGCAGAATCCAAGCAGGTAGCAGGAAATTTAAGTTTTTATATTGCGGGATGAAATGAAAGTGTTTATAGTCATGACAATGAAAATTGCAGTGTAATAAAATGGAGGAAATTATGAATCCGGGATGAATCTCTTTTTTTTTTGAGTTGGCAATCAGCCAGGCAAAAGAACTTGCCCACCAAGACAAATTTATCTAAGCAGATGAATTATATCTGCACCAAAACAGCAGGAAATAATACAGAAACGAGATTCATTTTCATATATCTAGGTCCTAGGATAACACTTTGCAACCCATATAACAGTACTTGAATAAAATTGAGTAAATGAGCCTACATATTTTTGAAATCAGTGCAAAGATTGTTGGCTTTCTTGCCTTCAAGTGCGTTGGGTGGGGAGGGGTTGGGTGGGGAGGTGGTTTGGATGCGGGAGTCTTGGTTGTGCCTTGTGAATGCTGAAAAGTGGCAAATAAAGTTTTCTGTTCATTCATTCATTCAAGTGCAGTTTAAAACCAAGGCAGGATCAAGGAAACCATGTATTGAAAGATAATTTCTCAAATAAATTAGGATGGATTGGGTGCACTCAAGACTGCAAGAGTGGCATTAAAAAACAGTGTGTGCAGGGCAAAGTTTGGAAAAATCCAGGCTTTTTTTTTCACAGAAAAATTTCACTTGGAAATGAAAAAATGAAATCTTTAAGGCTCCCTTTTGCCCCCTGGCCCTCTGTTGTCCACCAATTAAAAGATTAAATTTAAGCTTGAAAGCCAAGAGCCCCGGTTAAATGGTCAATACAGAAAAAGTCTAACTTTGGACTTCCCCGGCATTTCTTTATCCCCAGATAAAATCCAACTTTGCCCTTCCCCACCTGGCAGGGGTTGCATAACCTTGTGCAAAAATGTGATGCAGACCCAAGCAGAAAAATTCTGACTTTGCCCTGGGATGGAAAGGAGGCTGCTGCTGTCCAAGGGTTTATTCCTCAGCAAACAAATTCAGAACAGCCCAAGTGGGGAGCTATTTTTGCGGTGACCCCACAGTAGGTGCACACCAGGGTCACAACTGGAGCATATGGGATATTGTGCACTCCTGTAGAGGAAATTTTTCTACCATTCCAGGGTTACACTTGGTGCACAAATGTGAAATAACAGGAGCATCAAACAAATGCGCCAATTGTAACCTTGGTGTAACTTATTTGTTTACAAATGTGACCCTGAGTAATCCTGGTGTGAACACACAATTGGTGCACATTGGGGATAATTGGGGATATGCATGTGCAACAGAAGAACTTTGGTACACTTCAGGTGCACAGCAGGGTCACAGTGTAGAATTATGAACAAATCCCCAGTGTGCACCAATTTCCCCACTTGGGGTAGGACAAATGCAGTGCAGGTAAACAATCTCAATAGAATAATTTCAGGACACAAAACACACAAGCACATCAATTAACAACAGTCAAATTCCAAAGATCCTACTTCCACAAGAGTCAAATCTAGAATGTTCAAAAAGCTTCATTTTTGGCTCAAACTTTGGCATGGTTCCCAACCTGCCTCCTTGCCTCAGGTTTGCCTGGAACTTGGCAAACTGGTCACATGGTAGGATTAATCTCCTGTTGAGGAGAAATCAAGAGAGGTCCTCAATCAAAGCTAAAAATAATTTGATTATAAGAGTCAGTCTGTCCTGGACTGTCTTGAATTATTATCTTTTTATTCATTTTGATTTGTGTGCAAAATCTGTGTTTCTCCTGTGATCCAGTTATTCAAATCTTTGTACATTTTTTCTGCTTAATCTTTGTATTCAACTCTGCTGAAGATCATAATATAAATCATTAAAAAACTAAGAACAAATATTCAAGGAAACCCTTGAATATGTGTTCTTGGCCTTCAAAAGACTGATTGCCTGCATTTTTATTCATACTATTTTGTGATCCTTGATCACATCTCTTACATCACACTGCTGCACACATTTTATTTGGTTTGGGCATTGGGCTATTGATTATTTGGTTGCCTGGTGCCCTCTATTGGCAACCCAACACAAAGGACGTATCAGCTTCAGCATATTTATATACACAGTGAAACAGGCTCAATGAGGGTACGTCTTCAATCCTGCAATTCAGGAAAAGGAAATCAATTTATAACAGGTGATAATATGATCATGCAGCAGAGGGAACACACTGTACAGTGCTCACATTCAAATTTTGTATTGCTTCTTTGTCATACCAGGATCATACCATTTGATGTTGAGGCGTGTTTTCATTTTGTTATTTTCAACATTGCAGATTTTTGATTGAAACTTCAGCATACCAATATCAGGAACGACGTCATTCATTTCACCATGAAGATAAACCAGGCAATCCTAATTCAGTTGATGTCTGGCACCGATTTTATATTCTTGTAGCAGGTTTGACTTCACCAGGTGGTTCAAAAGAAACCCTATATATGCCCGTTTCTTTAATTTCATTATCTGTAAAGACTGCCTGAAACAAAGAAAAAAATATATGTTGAGAAAACCATGAAGCAGCTATAATGTGGCATTCCCTTTTTTTTTAAACAAGAAGGTTGGGCTTTAAGAAAGGTGTCTCAGGTTGAAAACTGGAAGTAACATATTTCAGAAGGTGAAAATATGCCTGAATAGCGCTATTAGGAGAAGAACCAAAATTATATTTTTCATCAGACAATTTCAACAGCCATTCTCTCTAGAGTTTTATATTGCAATAACAGATATCAATGCTAATTTTAATAAATTTATTGTGTGGAAGAAATGTCCCAGCATCCCAGCACAGGCTGCGAACACGGTTAATCCAGATACAGCACAGGGAAACAAATCTTTGAAGCCTTTTTGTTTCAATGCATTAATTTTGGACTTCGATGCGTAGATAGTTTCTCACTGCTGGGCCCCACTTATAATCTAATTCAATACACTGGGTTTTGAAATGCAGGCTGAATCCAAAAGAGCATTATTGATGTATTGTGGAAGAAAAGAAAATATTTTCAACTCAATCTGATTTTCAAGGCTCTTCTGAAATAATGAAAATTTTCTTTGGAATAATTTCTGAGCGTGGGAATCAGAAAATGTTTAATATGGGTGCCATCAGCCATCTTATTCCCAGATAAAATTTGTCCATGATTTCATCATGGAACATCAACTGGAGCACATTGCATATAAAAGGTCAAACAGGCTGAAGGTGAGGACTTCATCATTCCTGTGATTCAGGAGTATAGTCAGTCACTCAATTTAGAACGTGAGATAACCATCAACAGAGTAGGTAAAAATTTTGCATTTATTTTTGCAGTACTGAGACCCCCAGATGCGGACATAATTGGTGCATCAAGAGTGTCCCTAAGTTGAATTGTCCCCAAGTCAAGTCTTGTTTTCCCAATAGACTTACATAATATAATTTTTAATTGGTGTTTTATGGAAGAAATACTCTTCAGAATTCCATGAAAAAAATCTGTGTGCCACTTGAATTTGATTCAGTGAATATTGTTTCAACCCAATAAGAAAATTTTGAGCACTGAATAGTATACCACTGTACAGATCATTGAAATGTTGGCATCTGTAAAAATTACATCCAAGTCAGAAAAAGAGAAGGAAGTCCCTCTGTATGTGCTATGGGTAATTTTTTTAACTTAACTGAATGAATGGAAAAGTGATGGTAAAAGTACCAAAGAATTTTTCTTGCATAGATCTCAGGGTTGGAAATATCTGTTTCTTGCAATTAAGCCAACTAAAAGTTATTATCCTAAAATTTATTGGCAATTTTATCATGCAATGTCCTCATGTTGAGTCAGTGTCTTTATGTCTGGCCATTTTTATTGAAAAACAAATGTCCCAATGTCAAATTGTCCCCATATGTCGAGGTGTCCGGATGTTGGGGTCTCACTGTAATCTGCTCTTCTCAATTTTTTGTTTTTCCCCATCTGCAGCTCTGTCATTCAAGTTTATGCTGATCACATTCTTGAGAGCCCTCGGTTTATTCATGCTCGTGCTTTTTGTTGTTGTCATTTGCAGGATTGCAGCAAGAGCTCATCTGTTTGAAATTCGACAAGTACAGTAAAAAAATAATAAATAAATAAATAAAAAACACCAGGAAGGACGCCATCCATTGTGCCGTACAATACCATGAAGGCACACTTGGCTATCGCAATTCTGCTGATGGATGCCCAATTGCGCATGCTGGTTTATTCTGAACCGGGAGTTCAGAAGAAAACCACTTGCTGCCCGATCTTCATTTTCATCACGCAAAGTCCCGATGAATCAAGTGGAAGTACTGCGGTGCAGGTACTCCGAAGGCGAGTGAACGACCCTGCGTTATTTCTTGACGCAACAGCAAGGGGCTACCTTCACAACAGGGTGAGAATACTATTGTGTCTGAAAAGATCTCTCTGCGAATACAAAGACAATTTTTTCGAGAGCTACAGTGCATGGAAGATAGATTTTTTTAAAAACCCAGACATTTCATATTTGCTGGATGGCATCCATTTACTGGGACATGCTCATCTCATCTTTAGGTGATGATGTGGTATATACAGTGAGACCCCGAGATGCGGACATAATTGGTGCATCAAGAGATTCAATAAAAATAAAAATTTTCTCCCAACTTAAACTGATTCAATCAATGTATTTCAACACAATATGAACATTTTGGGAATTGAATACTGATACCTCATCTGTACAGTGTGTTGGCATTTTCTGTAAAAATAAAATTCAAGTGAAGAAGAGAGAAGGAAATCTCTCTGTATATGCTGGAGGTAATTATTTTAAATTTGCTAAATAGATGGTAAATTGGCAAGAGAAATGCCCAAGAACTTTTCTTACATCAATTTTTGGGTTTGAAACATCTGTCTCATGTAAATTTGCTTGAAATTTATTTGCAATTTTATTGCAAAATGTCCCTATGTCGAGTCAATGTCCTCATGCTGGGACTTTTTTGTGATTTTTTAATGGTAAAATAAGTGTCCCTACGTCAAATCATCCACAGGTCAAGGTGTCCGCATGTGGGGGTCTCACTGTACTTGTACAAAGGAACACAGCAATAACACGGGGAGTTTGAATGTATGCTAATTTAATGTATGCTAAGTTGGAATGTATGTAGGGTGCAGATTCTTTGAAAGCAACCCTTCAATGATTCAACTTGTAAAATTCCCAGGTTTTTCCAGAAATTTAATAAACCTTTCCTGAACCCTGTGATATCTCCACCAAATTGAAAACCAGAAATGGGTTGGTTCAGTTTGGATCCAAAGTAAATGACAATTAGGGAGTATTTGCAGTATACCAACTGATGCAAAGTTAGCATAGAACAAAGAATTTCTCCCAGTTATTCAGTACTGTAATTGAGATCCTTGTAAATTGCCACCATTTCTGCTTGGCTAAATTGTGTGATATTCTTTTTTCCATCACTTTGGCCAGTGGGGAAAGTATTGCAATATACAGTAATCACTATACAGTCTATACTGACTCTTGCTTGAACTGTACAATGCATTATTCAATATTAGGAGGTCATTCCAGCAGTGATATACTATCTTGATGAAACTGATATAATTATTAAACCCCTAGCTGTCTAGAAAGCAACACTACAATATTCGAAATAAATCAGGGATGCGTTATTGCCTTCGAAACTGAAAAGAATGCATTTACAAATTTTGAGCTTTAATTTTCTGTGTGAGCTAGTTTCGTTTGGCTTAGTCAAAATCAAGAGAATGAACCATGGCTGACATGAAATTTGTTTTCTCAAATTGCAGCCAGGTTGGCACCAAGAAAGAGAATGGCGATTCAAAAAGCTCTTCTCGGACATACTTGTTGAAGACATCGTCGGAACTTCGAAAAATCTGAGACGCACCCGCAAGTGAAGCATTCGAACACAATACCGAACTGAAATCTCATGTCTCAAAGAACAAGACAATATTTTGTTTCTCAGCGAAAAAAAAAATTGATGCAGGCATCTCAGCAAAGATCATTCAAACGACTTGAACAACGGACATCAAAAGTAAACCCTAACCAACGTGTTTTGATTCCCATCTATTTGTCAAACTATTTTTCCTCAGTTGAAATTCAATAAGGTACAGCATGCTCTTAAAACAGGCAGAATCTTGATTCAACAAAACTTTGCAGAACTTGGAAAATCCTCTGGAAAATATTAAGTGAAAACCTCGAAAAAAATTCTTTACAAAGAAGCATATGGGAAAATTCATCCAATTTCAACTTAATTACCATTTTCAAAGAAGACGTGAGTCTTAGCTTGTATAATTCTTCCTACAGTGAATTTCCCCACAGAAAAGTTAGTGATGTACTGATGATTCAAAATTCCCCCATTGTCACATGCCCAAGAGACGCATCTAAATTTATTTAAAATATTTGGAAAATATTCATTCCTGCCTTTGACACACATCCTACTTTATTGCACATTATAAAAAAAATATGCGTGTGGTACTTGAGTAAATACAATAAACCATTCTGACAAAAATGAAATTTCATTGTTTTTGAATAATTTCTGAACACACCACGGCATGTCATCATGGAATCTGTTTGAAACCACCTGATTCCAAAAGATGAAGCAGTTTTCAACTAAATTGGCCAAGGTCATTTTCGAAGAAATTTTGGACTCATGCAAAAACGATTGAAAAATGAATCAATTTAAGTAAATCAAAGAAGTTGGTAATGTGGCAAAAATATATTTGATGACGGATCGCAATATATTCAGTAGAAAAGTTCCATTTGCATTCAAATAATTTTTTTTATCAAATGGTTTCAAATAAAATTCTGCGATGACATCTGGCTTGACAAAAAAATCAGTGGAATTCTGCCTGTCGGTTCTGTGGTTTGAATTGGAGAGAATTGACACTGAGCGCAGTGAAAATATTGCATTCATTCTTGGACCTCCGATTTCTTGGCAATAAATTTACTTTTCCACCACAAAAAAATTCATCTAAGCAAAATGGAGAAAAAGTATGTTATATTTTTGTCTTGAGTGATATTAGCCAGTTTCCTTTTTTCCCTTATTTATCTAGCCTTGGATTAAAAAAAAAAAGTCCATGATTCACCACCCAAACGTTTGAGCAATTTTTGTGTTTTTGAAGCATATAAGACACATATTTTGTACATTAAAACAGTGTTCACAAACCTGTGGTCACAGACGCTTTTTGCCAATCTGCAGTAAATTTTTTGCTGCATAATAAATTAACAAAAGTAGCCATTCAGTCTGTGATTTTTTCTGAACTGTTGGAAAGAAAATGGCAGTGGAAATTATCTGATTTAAAAAGAAAAACTTGGGTTTCTCCCAATAACACTTCAGACAAAGTTTTACTACCTCCTGAACTGAAATATTTAAATTTAGTCATTCTGAGAAACCTATCCTCAACTCCACCTTTCTAAGATTGAAGGCCACTATATAATGTAGCTGCTTCTCATTGGTTCACAATTTTTGCAAAAAAGCAGAAACTGTTTAACCCTTGGACGGCAGAGGGTTCTTTCCCATTGCTGGCCAAAATCAGATTATTTTTGTATGCTGTGATGTTTTAAGTTTTCTGAAGGTCAGAAAAGACCTTCCAGGTGGGCTGAGGCTAAGTTGGGATTAATCCGAGAAAAGCCCATTGCTTAGCATAGCAGTTTTTTTCATTTTCCCACAAAATTTTTCTGTGCAAAAAGAAAAAACATCGGGTTTTTCCCCAACTTTGTCCTCAAATCCCTGTTGTCCTTTTTTTATTTTCTGCCCTGAGGTGTAACAAAATTTTGGGAAAATAGTCTGACTTTGCCGCCCAAGGGTTAAATGCTGGCCATGAAGTCTTTCAAATTTCAAGCAAAACTTTTGAGCCTGCAATAATTTTATGAAACATTGCCAGTCTGCAGAAAATGCTTGAAAATTTTCCCAGTCCAAAAACAAATTTAATGGAAATTTGCTGGTGTTGGGCCCAAAAAGGTTGGAGAACACTGCATTAAAACATTAAATTACGACTCTGCAACCATATTGGACTGATAGAAACATTTCTAGTCCCTCAACCGAGGCCTCATTAAAATAGAGAGCAGAGGAACACCATGATGAGTCAAAGAGGAATAAAAACGACGCTTCTCTGGACCTATAAAAGCACATTTCCTGTCTGGCGGAGAAGTTGCGAAAAAGACCCAGGATTAGTGAGAAAGGAAGTTTTTCCGTGCCCTGGCTTGTATATATATAGACCCCCACACACATTCCTTCCTTGTGCCCAACAACGCAATGCTGTACAAGAGTATTTTCTTCACCCCAACCCTCCTCCCCTTTCTTCCCCCAGGGACTTGCTGGAACCCAATTTTGAAACCCAAATCCCCCTGTGCACTTGCCAAAAGGCTCCCTTCTGTTCCGTGTTTCGACGCCACAGGATCGCCTCTGACTGCCACTGGCCACCTGCGACCCCCAAAGTGGGCCATGTATCAGAACCTGTTCATCCTACACGGGGTAACGGCAAGGTTTCTCGATAAACTTCAAGTGAACATTTCGTGTTTTAATGTTCATCGAATAAAAAAGTGGTTCACATTTCTTGGACCAAAAATTAAAGATTGTCTTATTTGTTTTATATGGAAAATTATTTTTCAACAAAAATCCGGGGACCCATTGGAAAAACTTTCGCAGGAAAAATTAAAAAAAGGAAGTTCTTTGGATAAATTTAATTTGTTAATGAATAAAAAAGTGGTTCATATCTCAAGAAATAAATACAGTGCAAATGTTCAGGATTGCCTTTGTTTCACGGGGGTAAATAGTGTAAATTGAACACACAAAAATTTGGGGATCCAATGAAAATTTTTTACAGCAAATTTTTAATAATGGAGTGTTTTGGTAAACTTCAATTTTTTAGTAAATTTTAATCTTAATAAATGTACTACAGTGCCAGAGTCCATAACTGGCTCTGTTTTATATGGGCAAATATTTGAAAGAAAAAATATAGCTGGGGATCCAATAGAAAAAAATTTGACAGAAAAATTTATAAAAACAAAGTATTTTGAAGAAATTTTTTTAATAAATAAAAAGGTGGTTCATATCTCCTGAAATGAATACAATACAGTGCTGCCAGAGTTCATGATTCGCCCTTTTTGTACGGGGTAAAATATTTTTACCCCGTAAAATATTATAAATTAATAGGGTAAATATTTATTGTTTTACACGGGAAAATATGTTGAAAAAAAAAGATCCGGGGACCCCACAGAAATTTCTTTCATAGAAAATGGCTCAGAATTAACTCCTTTAAAAATTGGATAACATTGCTTTGTAAATTCCGATAATTGTATGTGAAGACACAAGAAAACTTCCAACATGCGCCATATCATCGGAATTAAAATGTTTTAAATGTGTTATAATACAAGATGTTTACAGCTTTATTCCCGTATGGTTTTCCATTGGAACCTCTGGAATATTTTGATCCAATGCAAAATTAATTATAACTATAAAAAATCAAAGGGATTTTACCAGTAGTCAGAGGTTAGCCAAACTGATTTTTTTAAATGTATGCTGAACAGACAGAAAAAGTGTGAATGGCCAACCAAATTTCAAAATATAACTTTCAGACTTCCCCTTTTTCTTCAGACTTTCACATCCCCCCCGGCGTTGAAATTACTCCATTCGCGGGTTCGAAAATAAGGATTACAAGTGCGCGGCGCTTCTGGGATGGGATCTTGGGCCAGATGTGGCCCAGGCTTACGAAGTAACTGAGGGACCTCAAGTCATGTCCTGTCCATATACACAACGAGGATCGGTACGTTGTGGAACAAAATTCCGAATTCAATCTTGAAATTTTAGTTCAGCTGGCAAACGCAATAACCGAACACACCTTCTGAATTATTTAAACTGCATAACATTTATTTACAATTCACAAAATTTGATTTTAAAAAATGTGTCAGGTATTTTTGATTCAATAAGGCATCATAGGCTAAAGTTGTCATGTTATGACTATTCCAACACTGAATAACAGTGTGGCGGAATAATTTGGTAGGCTACTACACCTGTTCTCCGTACACGAGTACAATAAACACCTGCAATATGGAATTTAATTACTTTCAGGAATTCACAGGAATGTTCCAGAATGTTCAACCTGCAACAGATTGATGCCGCCATTTTGATTAAAACACAGTCAGAACGGAAAACCAAGAAGTAAATTGGACATGAAACTTTGTTCCGCTCAACAAACATTTTGTCTGCATTGGAAAAATCAAAAGTTTTTTATTTCTTGAAAAAAGTGATCATTGGTTCTTTTAGCATTAATGTTAGGGAACAAAATGCCGACCTTTTTTTTTATCTTTTGCGGACCAGAGAAAGGCAACACTAAGATTTTTAAAATTAATATTGATTAAATATAAAAAAGTAATCCTCAAAAAGATGATAAAAAGTGGAACCGCCTCACAGTATAAAGTAAAAATATTAACCAAGTTTTACTGTTAATTTCCTTTACACTCAGGGGCAGTATTTGAATTGATCTGTATATAGGAAACTTTCAGGAAAATAATTAATAGATTTCTATTCCTCCTTGAAATAAAATATAATTCATGGAAGAAACCTGACGTTTCGCCCTAAAATTGGCGTAGGAACGAATTAAGTACGTTATATAGACGTAATTATTTCCCAACACCAATTATTTCTGAGCTCGATCGTTTCTCTAATGATATACGCAGCACCTATATATAGACCTAATAGATAAAAACAAATACATCTTATGAGACCCATAGTTAAAAAAAAAAAACTTTTCCCCATATAAAATTAATAACCGTAAGCAAGCATCCATTCAAAATTTTTCTCGACGACAGAGAATGAAAGCTCGTCACTGACATCAGAACATCTGCACAGACAATTCCCTTTTAAAAAAAGCCACAAAGAAAAATAAAATGAAATAATCCATCAGGAAATACCGAAAGGAGCAAACTGACCTAATTCATCATAATCCAAATCCCACAAAGCAGAAAAATGGGGGACGTGGGGTACCACAGGGGATTCCAGCATCAGCACACAAACCCCTTTCATCCCGCGACACGAAGAAGCGGGAGCTGCTAAACGGAAACCACATTCTGTGGGATGGAAATTATTTATTTTCATTTTTCTCCTTCCCTTGCTGTGGCACTATGTGTGATGGTACCCCCCAGCATTATTCGCCGGGGAATCCAAACAGCGGGGAAATTAGGATGTTATTCATCCGACACGCGTTTGGCGCCGGATGCTGGGATAGGAATTAAAGGACAGTTGAAAAGACGGAACAATGGAGAAGCGAACCCCACGAGGAAATGCGCCCACACAACGAGGCTACTAGCATCAAACCCCGGGGGGAATTCCCCACTGGAAAGTCAGTTTTAGTGTTGCAGAATAAATAATGCTCGTTTTTTCAAACAAGACCTTGTGCTTTAAATTAATTTTTATGTATATTTTATTTTCATTGTCAGGGAATGTATGGGTGTATGCATACATGTCAGATGTCCAGTTGTATTTTGTGGATTGTATTTTCTTTTATTTTTGTTTATCAATTTGTGCTCTGTTTCCTGCTCGGAAGTGATTAAATGTCATTGCGTGTATTTGGGTTGGGTGGGAAGGGAGTTTGGTTGTGGAAATCTTGATTGAACCCTTTGTGAACGCTGAAAAGCGCCAAATAAAGTGTTTTGTTCATTCATTCATTTGTTCACTCAAATTCCCCTTTAACCCTTGTGCAGAGAACTTGGGATTTTTTTTGGTACAGAATGTTGTCCCCTTGATGGCAGCAAATTCAAAAAATATGATTCTTGAACCAAGGCCTAAGTCAGGAAAAGTCTGAAATTTTTTTATAACCCTGCAGATAATTTTGGCTCAAAAAAATTCCTTCCTGGGCGGCCTTTTGTTATACATTCCCAGCATTGGATTTAACATGGGGGTTTTCTGGAGACAATGGGATTTCCTGTACCCAAATTTTTAAATAACTTGATTAACGCACACGTAAATCTGAACTGAACTTAACTTAGTGATAATCGGAGCTCTTTATATAATATTCGTAATAATTAACCTTCACAAGGTTTTACTTCCTTCAATGATGGCAGGAAAAAGTTATTGTCAAAGATGCTACAGTGCTTGGCGCATCCAGTACCAGGATGTGCCTGGCACTGCGATTTTGAGGAGGGGGGAATATTATTTTAATTTTTAGAATTCAAGTATTCTACTGTACCCGGCATACATGCCCAACAACTACACCTGTCCTCCGTACACGAGTACAATAAACACCTGCAATATGGAATTTAATTACTTTCAGGAATTCACAGGAATGTTCCAGAATGTTCAACCTGCAACAGATTGATGCCGCCATTTTGATTAAAACACAGTCAGTCTAACGCAAGATTTCATTGGAGTCAGTCTAATTTGTGTGTTATCAAATTTGTGTGATTATTCTTATTTTGGGGTTAAAAACAAAATACCCTTCATCTTTTTCTTTGGGATCTTGAAAACAAGATCCCCAGCTGAACCCCACAGCTGATTGCAGTGTTTTATTTTGAATTCCGCGCCCTTTTGTATCAGTTTGGGCACAAACACTATACATGAACAGAATACATGCTAAATATTTAATCATAAAAATGTACTCAAATCTGACCTCTTCCTTAATCATGTACAGCCTTGTTATATAATATTTCTTAGCCTTGAAAGCATTTTATGACTATGACTATTACAACACTGACCAACACTATATACATGCACACATATCCCTGCACAACACTAATTTTACCCAAGGTCAAAGTTACCAAGAATACATTGCAGTATTCTTATAGTCTACAGGATATTGATGATTAAATTTTCTTATAATATAATGCTGGGCTTCAGGAGCCCATCACCCAAGAACTTGCCCCAAAGAACCTTCAAAACCTGTACAACCATGCACAGCATGGTCTTTGAATTTGCCTCCCAAAGGTTATCAGAAACACAGAAAAACCCACTCAAGGAAAATCACTTTTCTCCTCTTCCTTCTTCCTCCCAAAAAAAAAAAAAACTCAGAATTCATTCCACTGCCAACTCTCAAACTGAGAGGAACTAAAACCTTAACTTAATTATCACTAAAAGACTTGTGTAATGTTGTCTTGTGTGTTTGTGATTTTGAAATTCAATGAGTTGCTAAAACTGTGTTGGGACATAAATAAGCCCAATTTTTTGGAGCTTTGATAAAGAGGTTCCCAGCCAGTCCCAGGCTGATTAATGTGTTTTATTGTTTTACAAATTAAATTTATAGATGTTTAATTATTAGATTTATAGATGCTTAATTATTAGATTTATAGATGCTTAATTATTCGATTTATAGATGTTTAATTATTAGATTTATAGATGTTTAATTATTAGATTTTTAGATGCTTAATTATTAGATTTATACATGTTTAATTATTAGATTTATAGATGTTTAATTATTAGATTTATAGATGTTTAATTATTAGATTTATAGATGTTTAATTATTAGATTTATAGATGTTTAATTATTAGATTTATAGACGTTTAATTATTAGATTTATAGATGTTTAATTGTTAGATTTATATGATTTATTAGATTTATAGCTAGCCTTCCAAATCAGAGGCTACTTTGAAGAATGTCTCATTATTTCTTTTTTGTGATCCCAATTGTTTATCCCTATTTTAAAAAGTTTTTGAAGGAGTATAATTTTCGGGGTGAAAATTCTCAACTCCCAATTTCAAGCCAAAATTTGAGTAGAGTGATATCTCATTCAAAAAATCCTCATTTAAAAAACAACAAACCCACGGAAAACCAAGAAGTAAATTGGACATGAAACTTTGTTCCGCTCAACAAACATTTTGTCTGCATTGGAAAAATCAAAAGTTTTTTATTTCTTGAAAAAAGTGATCATTGGTTCTTTTAGCATTAATTTTAGGGAACAAAATGCCGACCTTTTTTTTATCTTTCGCGGACCAAAGAAAGGCAACACTAAATTTGTTACAATGAATATTGATTAAAAAGAAAAAAATATAATGTTCAAAAAGATGATGAAAAAAGGGGAACCGCGTGTCACAGTATAAAGTAAAAACATTAACAAAGCATAACTTTTAATTTCCTTTACACTCAAGGACAGTATTTGAATTTATCTGTATATAGGAAACTTTCAGGAAAATAATTAATAGATTTCTATTCCTCCTTGAAATAAAATATAATTCATGGAAGAAACCTGACGTTTCGCCTTAAAATTGGCGTAGGAACGAATTAAGTACGTTATATAGACGTAATTATTTCCCAACACCAATTATATCTGAGCTCGATGGTTTCTCTAATGATATACGCAGCACCTATATATAGACCTAATAGATAAAAACAAATACATCTTATGAGACCCAGTTAAAAAAAAAAAAAACTTTTACCCATATAAAATTAATAACCGTAAGCAAGCATCCATTCAAAATTTTTCTCGACGACAGAGAATGAAAGCTCGTCACTGACATCAGAACATCTGCACAGACAATTCCCTTTTAAAAAACGCCACAAAGAAAAATAAAATGAAATAATCCATCAGGAAATACCGAAAGGAGCAAACTGACCTAATTCATCATAATCCAAATCCCACAAAGCAGAAAAATGGGGGACGTGGGGTACCACAGCAGGGGATTCCAGCATCAGCACACNGCCACAAAGAAAAATAAAATGAAATAATCCATCAGGAAATACCGAAAGGAGCAAACTGACCTAATTCATCATAATCCAAATCCCACAAAGCAGAAAAATGGGGGACGTGGGGTACCACAGGGGATTCGTCGTAGTCGTGTGTTTGGGGAAAGTAGGGCGCTGTGCTTCTTCGCCCTCGACGATTTGCCTTTGGTGTAAGACACCCTACCTTTAATAAATAAAAGTAAAAAGAGGAAGGGAACGACACCGTGATAATGTGTGATGGTACCCCCCAGCATTATTCGCCAGGGAATCCAAACAGCGGGGAAATTAGGATGTTATTCATCCGACACGCGTTTGGCGCCGGATGCTGGGATAGGAATTAAAGGACAGTTGAAAAGACGGAACAATGGAGAAGGGAACCCCAGGCGGAAATGCGCCCACACAACGAGGCTACTAGCATCAAACCCCCGGGGGGAATTCCCGACTGGAAAGTCAGTTTTAGTGTTGCAGAATAAATAATGCTCGTTTTTTCAAACAAGACCTTGTGCTTTAAATTAATTTTTATGTATATTTTGTTTTCATTGTCAGGGAATGTATGGGTGTATGCATACATGTCAGATGTCCAGTTGTATTTTGTGGATTGTATTTTCTTTTATTTTTATTTGTTTATCAATTTGTGCTCTGTTTCCTGCTCAGAAGTGATTAAATGTCATTGCGTGTATTTGGGTTGGGTGGGAAGGGAGTTTGGTGGTGGAAATCTTGATTGAACCCTATGTGAATGCTGAAAAGCGGCAAATAAAGTGTTCTGTTCATTCATTCATTCATTCATTCAAATAATGCTCAAATTCCCCTTTATTCCTTGTGCAGAGAACTTGGGATTTTTTTTGGTACAGAATGTTGTCCCCTTGATGGCAGCAAATTCAAAAAATATGATTCTTGAACCAAGGCCTAAGTCAGGAAAAGTCTGAAATTTTTTCATAACCCTGCAGATAATTTTGGCTCAAAAAAATTCCTTCCTGGGCGGCCTTTTGTTATACATTCCCAGCATTGGATTTAACATGGGGGTTTTCTGGAGACAATGGGATTTCCTGTACCCAAATTTTTCCTGACTTAGGCCTTGGCAACCTGGGGGGCATTTCAGTCACCTTTGGTCAAACACTGAAATGCCCCTCACCCCCCCCCCCCCCAATCCCAAATTTGCTGCAGGATGACCAGGAACCCTCTGCTGACCAAGGGTTACCCTCAGATGACAAAAGCCTCCTTCTCATTCCGTTGAGATGTCCAGTTTTTTTTTTTTTTGGCTCCCAGAGGTATGTAAAACTGTTTGAGATATTGTCCATGATGTAAGTTTTTGAAGTGGCTGAAAATCTTTTTTACATTTCCAATCATACTCTATATAGTTAACACAATAATAAATTCAAATTTTATTTGGCCTGCAATTTTTTAGCCCCTGTGGTGACTGTCTGGGACCGCAAGGTGTCGCCCATTGCACTCCACTCACCGCTACACCTGAAAATGCCACAAACATCAAAACCAATTACATTCAACACCACTGTTTCCAACCACAAGAACTCACCTCAGTTTGACCTTCAGAAACCGGATTTGAAGTACTGGATCCCGGAACTCCACAGCACCAAAGATTGTCACTCCTCTCAAGATTCTCATAGCAATCGGTTCTGAAAAGTGCTCTCCCGAAAAAGTGATATCAAAAATCCTGAAAGTGAAAAACTTTGTCAACTTGTGTTTTCTGAATTAAAAAGTTTGAGGAGACCTAGTCTTGGCCGCAAACCGCCTATTGTGCCTTTCTTTTATTTCCTTTAATTTTCTGTTTCTTTGTCTCGTGACTCTTTGAGTCTCTGACAGTGACATCAGTGGAAATCTCTGGCTGTAACTTGAATTTTTTCACTAAAAAATTGGCGGAGAACTCTAGCCATCAACTGGAAAGTTTTCATTTATCATCATGCAGTAAATTGATTTTTTAAATCCAAAAAATCCCAGAAAACTACTGCACCAAGGACATGATCATGATATTTACTTTCACTCATGCCTATACTCTAGAAGTAACCAAGGTCATGACCAATAGTGGGACAACCCTAAAATTGGCTCTTTTATGCACAGAAGGATCTTGGTAAGTCAAAGCTCCCAAAATTGCAAACCTTTGTATGTCCAACTTTTCCTCAGACCCTGTATCAGATTTCTCTTATAGCATTCAGTGTAAACTGTATAATTTACAACAAGTTTGCTTAGCAGTACTATGGAAATCTGGACCACATTTTCTCCCCTAAACCTGCTCTGCAAAAAAAAAAGAAGCACACGTGACCTGGACAAAAACATCCCTTCCCCAAATGCAGCAGCTGTCAGCAACAAATCAGAACCCGCCCAAAAAGGGGTTGTTGGTTCCCAATACACGTTACCCGACTTTTCTCTTCACCCTCACGGTGTGTAATGGGCCAAAACAGGGGTACAATGACCCGGAAAAATGAGGATTTTACGGCACCACATCCCCCCTTTTGTTTGCATCCCTTTGGACAAAAGGTTAGGAGTTTCTTTCAACAAAAGATTGCATCCAACAGGATTATATACAACTGCGGGGAACATCCTGCACCTGACCTGAATGACGTGAAGCTTCTCCGGGATGCAACATTTTTTCCATGGAATCGAATGATGTTTGATGTGAAAATGATTGAAACAATATTGAAAAAATTATAGTATTATTCTGTGAAAGAAAAAAAATGAGTGATACATCATTTAATCCTACATGATCAGCATGCAAAAGACAAACCTTTGAACTGGGTCCCCCATATACTGTAATGAAAACAAATTTGTGCGAGGATGAGTTATTCAGCCTTATGCAATATTTCTGCGGAGAAAATAAGGTTTCACTCCAGTTTTAAAATCATAAAATATGCTGCATATTTCAACAAGTTATTCATGCATATACAGTTGCCGGGTCGCACTGGGGCTACTTTGGAGCCCCTTGTAGCATATTTGCAAAGGATTCTAAAAACCGGTGCCTGGCACCAAGATTTACTGAAGGGCAGGATGGAAGCTCCTGCTACCTTCAGCCGAATTTCACCTGCTGCAAAAACTGGTTATGAAAGTTGTCCAATCCAAAGTTGTAGAGGAAGCCAGCGGTGCCCAGTATGGTCACTCGCTTACTTCATCTGATGAAAGAAGCATCTCCCTAGGAGTTCCCAGTTGCGTTTGATTGTTGTTCTGATTTGGTTCTTGGCCTGTTGTGTCTGTGATTATTCTTTGAAGTTTCTGTATTATTTGCCTGACTGTTGGAGCATTGAGAGTAGAACCTGAACTGTTCTTGGGACTCCTGTAAGGAGGATCCGGCCTCGTAAAGGCTGATTGCCCTGTTGATTTATTTCCTAAGTTCTTTGTGTTTCCGGCACCACAAAAGTGTTTGAACTCTGTCAAGTCAAACTTCTCTGAGCCAAGAACCTTTACCACTCAAATTGATTTCCAGGTGATCCCTGATTGATTCTCTCACGTCCAATATGAAATATTTGAACATTCCTAACTCAAAATTTTTTGGATGATGAAACCTTCTTAGTCAAAATTCTAAGCCCTTTCCAATATGGAATTTGGGGAAAGTTAAAGAAAAACTGGTCCACAAAATAAAGAAATAACAAAATTATGGCCAAAATTGTTTTGTTATATGTATGATCTCATCAAGGGATTTTGTATGTGGGGCATCTAAAAATTATGAATGCAGCTATAATATTTGACCAGCAGAACATAATTTACATTCATTAAATCGTCAAAATGAAGCAAACTCCCCAAGTAAAAAATGTTTGGAACCCCTTGAAATTCTGGAAAGATTTAACTTCACTTGATTAGGGTATAAAATGCAAATTCTCATGCAATTACAAGCTCTGAAATTTTTGACACTCAAAATCGTTTGGGGCTGAGATAAAATGAAAAATGTCTTTTTTTCTCTTGACCAATATTTTCCTTTTTTGATTTATAAATAAGTTCAGAAGTTTAAACTCAAAGCTTGTTGAAATTCATAAAATGTTGTCCAGAATTTTATTTTCATGCTGAAGAGTGGAAAACATTCTTTACATGTGACTCAATTTTTGGTAGCCACAATAATGAACCAAATTTGAAATGAAAAAGGTCTGCCATGTGTACTCTATAAAAGCCCGCACTGCTGTATACTTGTAGGAATTAAGATTTATTTTTAAGATTAATTTTATGCAGGTGGTCTCTCTTGTCTGCAACAATCTTTTTTAAAATGATTTTATCCGTTATTTGTAACAAATATTTTTTGGTTCCACAGGGTTCTCTTTCCATGCTATACAGGGCTTATCATCTACAATGAAATTCTCTTTTGAACAATTTTTTTCTGGTCCCTTGAACTTTGTTGTAGAGAGAGTTCAGTTATATTTTGTTTTGCCTTCTTTTGAATCTTACAAATGATCTTGCATTTATTTTCTTTTTTCTTGAAGCCTGATGAGGATAGAAATCAGTCAGGGGCAAGATTTACCGCCAATAACCTCTAAATGGATGAAAGTCTCTAAAAACAAACAAAATACAAGTCTTTGACAAGGATGTATGCAACAAATAAGCAAGGCGTACATTTACTTGTGCGTATATATGATATACCTACAATGTATGTGGGTTCCGATGATCTTCCTCAACGCCTAGGAAAATAATCAGCGACACGCTCATTTCACGCGGAAACCGTGTCCCACAGGAATCGCACCCATATATTATACGGGTTCCATGGTATAGCGGTGTTATTCGTCAGCACAGGCCGCCTAATCTCTTTTGGATCCCTCTTCGTATTCTCTGGGATGCAACATTTTTTTCATGGAATCGAATGATGTTTGATGTGAAAATGATTGAAACAATATTGAAAAAATTATAGTATTATTCTGTGAAAGAAAAAAAATGAGTGATACATCATTTAATTCTCCATGATCAGCATGCAAAAGACAAACCTTTGAACTGGGTCCCCCATATACTGTAATGAAAACAAATTTGTGCGAGGATGAGTTATTCAGCCTTATGCAATATTTCTGCGGAGAAAATAAGGTTTTTCTTCAGTTTTAAAATCATGAAATATGCTGCATATTTCAACAAGTTATTCATGCATATATGTTTGAACTCTGTCAAGTCAAACCTCTCCAAGTCAAGAACCTTTAACACTCAAATTTATTTCCAGGTGATCCCGATTGATTCTCTCATGTCCAATATGAAATTTTTGAACCTCCCCAGCTTGAAATTTTTTGGAACCTTGCTTAGTCAAAATTTTAAGCCCTTTGCATTATGAAATTTGGGCAATGTTATAGAAAAACTGGTCCACAAAATAAAGAAAAAACAAAATTATGGCCAAAATTGTTTTGTTATATGTATGCTCTCATCAAGAGATTTTGTATGTGGGGCATCCCACATACAAATTATGAATGCAGCTATAATATTTGACCAGCAGAACATAATTTACATTCATTAAATCGTCAAAAAGAAGCAAATTCCCCAAGTAAAAAAATGCTTGGAACCCCTTAAAATTCTGGAGAGGTTTAACTTCATTTGATTAGTGTATAAAATACAAATTTTTCCTGACAATTAGAATCTCTGACATTTTTGACACTCAAAATTGTTTGGGGCTGAAATAAAATGGAAAAAATGTATTTTTTCATCTCTTACCCAATGTTTTCCTTTGTTGATTTAAAAATAAGTTCAGAAGTTTAAACTCAAAGCTTGTTAAAATTCATAAAATGTTGTCCAGAATTTTATTTTCATGCCGAAGAGTGGAAAGCATTCTTTACATTTGACTCAATTTTTGGTAGCCACAATAATGAACCAAATTTGAAATGAAAAATGTCTGCCATGTGTTTTCTATAAAAGCCCGCACTGCTGTATACTTGTAGGAATTAATATTTATTTTTAAGATTAATTGTATGCAGGTGGACTCTCTTGTCTACAACAATCTTGTCTAAAATGATTTTATCTGTTACGTGTAACAAATATTTTTTGGTTCCAAAGGGTTCTCTTTCCATGTTATATAGGGCTTCTCATCTACAATGAAATTCTCTCTTGAACAAATTTTTTTTCTGGTCCCTTGAACTTTGTTGTAGAGAGAGTTCAGTTATATTGTGTTTTGCCTTCTTTTGAATCTTACAAATGATCTTGCATTTATTTTCGTTTTTCTTGAAGCCTGATGAGGATAGAAATCAGTCAGGGGCAAGATTTACCGCCATAATAACCTCTACATGGATGAAAGTCACTAAAAACAAACAAAATACAAGTCTTTGACAAGGATGTATGCAACAAATAAGCAAGGCGTACATTTACTTGTGCGTATATATGATATACCTACAATGCATGTGGGTTCCGATGATCTTCCTCAACGCCTAGGAAAATAATCAACGACACGCTCATTTCACGCGGAAACCGTGTCCCACAGGAATCGCACCCATATATTATACGGGTTCCATGGTATAGCGGTGTTATTCGTCAGCACAGGCCGCCTAATCTCTTTTGGATCCCTCTTCGTCCATGTATACAGCACATGGGAACTGCATATAAGAGCCCAAAAAAAAAGAAGAGTAGGAAGACGGATCACGCACTACCACTTCATTCCCTGAGGGATGCTGAACGTGTGTTGAAATCAATTTCATGCTTGGCTCGTCACAGCCTGTATAATACCCAGGAAAACAGGGCCTATTATATGGAAGAAGGCTGAAACCATGGAGTGACTCCTATTGACTGCGTTTTGAAACAAATCCATTTCAAACTTTGGGAATTTGAGTCCCATCATTGGTCATGTGGTAAAATTAAAAATTTTCGTATTACAGTGAGACCCCACTGACCTGTGATGGACAATTCAACTTGGGCACATTTGGAAATTCAAACAATTGAGCCCAACATCTGGACAATATCTTTATACATACAGATATTTTTGAGGCTTTCTAGAAAAATTTAATTTTTCAAAATTGGATATCTCTTGAAAAAATTGAGCTATTCATATTCACATAAGTTAAAATGAATACCATTACTGTATATATTTACTCAGATTTCTAAAAAATACTTGTTAATTGTGTGCTTATTTTTTTAGCATTCTCCATCATCTGTGGACACGATATGTTCAGTACATGTCCCTATGCTGCTGCAAAGAAAATAAATTAGTGATCAATAGGCACTACTCTGTTTTCTGACCTTTTCTTTTAGAAGATTTATATGGTCAGTTCTAGTACTTTTAGATGAGTTTGGAAAGCGAAACAAAAATGAAGATGCGCCTGAGATCAGCGACCCATGCGTTCCATAATTTTTGGAGCATCAATAATCGCGCATGAAACGAGATCGTATTTCACACGCGATTATTGATACCTCGATCGATCGGCAAAACGATTTAATCCTCTGTGACATACATAATTTACTCAAGTACGAGTACTGTATAAAGATACTGTACTCCCTCTTGATTGGTTTGCTGCGTAAATTTAGTCTGACAGGGATCTTCCCCGAATTATTCGTTATGCTTTCAACAGACCAGTCGAAGTTCGACTGTACTGTACTCATGGCAGTTGAAAACTGTATTTAATAGAATATCTTCGAGGGATGAAAGAAAATGTCCACCTCAATTGGTTCATGAACAAAATACTGCTTTCAAAATTTAACCCGTTCTTGGAAGTGAATCCAACTTGGTTTTTCAAACAATTTGAAAAGCTCAGCACATGTTTTGTAATGCAGTAATCCCAATTGAAAAAAGTTTCAGGAAATATCATGCAGCCAGGTTTTTCTTCCACCCCAGTCCGTTTTATGGATACATTTCCGGAAGCCATATTTAAAGAGAAAAAGGTGCAGAGAAACAAAAAGTACATTAAAGAAGCAAATTCGGAATGACGAATGCACGTTACGTGTCCTTTTCAGTAGGAGACCAATCGAAAAAACGTTCATTTCCAACAGAAAACCAAAAGAACAAATCCTCTGTGACATACATAATTTACTCAAGTACGAGTACTGTATAAAGATACTGTACTCCCTCTTGATTGGTTTGCTGCGTAAATTTAGTCTGACAGGGATCTTCCCCGAATTATTCGTTATGCTTGATTATGCTTTCAACAGACCAGTCGAAGTTCGACTGTACTGTACTCATGGCAGTTGAAAACTGTATTTAATAGACTTTATCTTCGAGGGATGAAAGAAAATGTCCACCTCAATTGGTTCATGAAGAAAATACTGCTTTCAAAATTTAACCCGTTCTTGGAAGTGAATCCAACTTGGTTTTTCAAATAATTTAAAAAGCTCAGCACATGTTTTGTAATGCAGTAATCTCAATTGAAAAAAGTTTCAGGAAATATCATGCTGCCAGGTTTTTCTTCCACCTGAGTCCGTTTGATGGATACATTTCCGGATGCCATATTTAAAGAGTTTTTCCACGTCTCTTTGTTTTTCATGTAATTTCTTCGTTTAAGCCTTACTGCTTACGTGCAATGCACAGGAAAAGTCATCCTCTGGTTAGCTTTTTTGCAAGTAAAGGTTGTCTTTTGGTTTTCTTGAGTAAATTGAACCGACGTCGAAAAACAAAAATCAGATAAAAACAATTTCAACTTGACACATTTACTTCTTCGCAAAGGTGATCTTCATCGCAGATGTCGGCGTCAACTTGAAGCCCTGGAGCGACTCCTTGGCAGCTTTCGACTGCAGTTCAGTTTCAAACTCCACAAATGCAATGTCATGCCGACCCGGCACCAACCTGACTTCTTTGTACCCGTGGAACCTTGGGATGAAAAGCATGTATTCAAGTCGACCAACGGAAACACAGGGAATCATTTCCAAAAAAAAAAAAGTCTGAATCTCCGAACGCGATTCTTCCAATTTTTCAAACTTGAGACTGAATCAATCTAGAAGCGACAGTCCCAAATACAACAGAGTGAATAAAAAAATATTCAGAACATAAATAATATCAATATTAAATAATGTACTAAGCATTAAAAAAATATTCCAGCTCTCTCCCTAAACCAAGTACATTGATAGAAATGTAATGCTCTATTCAAATCTAGAACAGTTGATGAAAATTAGTAAAAAACAAAGTTTTAAAAATTGAAATAATGTATAGTGTGTGTACAAACTTCATCTGCACAAATTTGCTTAAAAAATCAGTTTTTCTTGAAAAATACCGCCTCTTATACTTGAGCGCTTTATATTCGCAGGTTAAGTACATGATTACATTTATTACAGACAATCTCATGAATAAAAATCGCGTCAAATAAAACAAAAACATTATTCCTTTTCAAATTTCCTCTTCAAGAGCAGAACGAGCAATTTACTATCTTGAGTAATGCAGGAAGAGATGAAAATTATTATCTGAAGAATAACTGAATTCAACAGACTCCACTGATTTCTCGAGAATTGAAACGTAAATCGAAACCGTCTCACACACAAATCATGTATAAGAGGTTCGTCTTTCATTTAAATTTTTCAACGCCTTGTATTCGAATAAATATGGTAACTAATCTACAGCGTGTTTCAAATAACTTTGAGGTGAGTTGACACGATAAACATTCGGGGATATTGGCTCGGGTGGCAAACCCTGTTCCGAGTGTACCCTGACCCGTCGCCACTTGGCCAGCCCAGTGCAATGACAAGCAGCCGCGAGTCGGAGGATTCCCCAGCAATACACTCATTTCTTCCATCTCAATACTAAGCATGAATTCGGTAAAACTTTTTTTTCCTTCTCACTCATTAACTTGATACATGTCAAATCAGGTTAGCTTCTTACGGAAAATATCAGTGATTATACTGACATCTGTTGAAAAGTATGAGTTCAAGATACAGTTGAACCTCGACAACTTGAACCTACCTATGCCGATTTTTTTTGGAGTCCCTGTCTAAATTCCTTTAGAAATACTGTAATGCAATAAAATCCTCCCGAATAAGGATTTTCCCCTCGAACCTCCGTAGCTAGAATTTTCTAGAACCTTTCAGATATTATTTTATGAACACAGGATAGAGAAAAGCAATAAAAATGTTACTTGATGCATTTTGAAAGGAAATTAAAAACGAATTCGAAAATGAACTCTTGTCTCCAAGTTCAGCATCAAGTCACATCATTCAAGAAGTAATTCAGGATCCAGAATATCACCAATTAAAATTTTCCTGTAATTCCCATTTCTCTCCCTAACAAAAATGCTTGCTTCCCCAAATCGAATTTTCCATGCGGTCCCTCGAAGTTTGAATTAAAGAGGCTCAACTGTAATGAAATGCTCATAATCACTGATTTCCCCGCAGGCTTCCTGAATCCATCACGGTGAGATCCAGAAAAAATTTCCCGAATACGGCACAGCATTTTTTTAATTTAGCAAGGAAAGGGTTTTTACTTCTTTTTTTTTAATATAAGAGAGGAATTCCCAGCACTATACCCAACTGGAGCTACTCACTGGCTAAAGAGCGTGTGCAACATCTTCTCAGTCGTCTCTGGCGGGAGATTGGTAAGGAACAAGATCTGATTCGGCGGCTGATCACCCATGTTTTGATAGGGTCTCGGCTGGGTGTAAGTGCCGCCACTGCCGCCAGCTGCTTGCTTCGCCTTCTGTCGCTGATCCTTGGACGCTTCCCTGGCCGCCTTTTTCCGGGCACGTCGCGAATCCAGACTCGCAATCGCTGCTTGCGTCTCTCGTTGCGTTCGGTCCTTCTTGGGCAAGTCCACGTAGATGCCCTTCAGCTTGCTTATGTCGACCGATTCCTTCTTGGCGAACTGGATCCTCTGCGAGTAGGATTTCATACACGAAAGGAATCCAATTATTCGGTCACTGATTAACCGTGCGCACGTCTTCATCAGGTGAAAAAAAAAATCGGCAACTTTTCATGCTTACTCTAGCCGGTTCATTCTCTCAAATACCTCTTCACTGAATTATTTTTGAACATCTGCCCATCTTTGAACCACTGAATTCGCGGAAATAACACTAAAATTGTCGTTGGAAAATTCTTCTTCTTCTGGTGAAGACTCCATCATCCCCGATTTCCTTTAGCATGAATATTTCACCGAAAGACAAAATAATTCTTTTATTTTATTTCTTCCCCCTTCCCACATCAGAATAAAAAGAAAATTGAAAGCCTGCATAAAATCTTCAGAACTGAAAGAAGTATATAAAATGAGACGAATTTCGCCAGAAAACTTTCGCAAAAGGAAAAAACGAAAATAGTTTCCTAATTCGCCAACGTTTCGCGGGAAACGAGCGAAATGTGGACGTCGCCATTTCAACGGTCATTTATTCATGGCTATATAGTATTTTCAAGTTTCTGCGGAAAAAAAGGGAGCGACGTTCAAAGTACTCCTCACGTCAAGTTTTACAACATTTGCTGATTATTTCCCTCGACGAGAAAAAAAAATTTGGTCCCCAGACCTGATGCAGATTTTTAATTCATGAAAACAAAGCATACTACATTAAATGATAATATTCATGAATAAAACGAGACGCAATTTTGCACTAGAAACGATCGCACAAAACAAAAATCGACCTTAAGCATCCAAGAAAAATGAAAACGTACCATGGGTTTCTCGTAGAACGGAAACCCTTGCAAAGATCGCAGTCCATTTGCAGCCGACGTAACGTCTTTGAACACAACGAAAGCCTGTCCTCGCATCTTCAGCGATTTTCTACAATGAATCGCTAAAATTGGACCGAACTGAGAAAAAATCGCGTACAAACTCCGCTTCAATTCTGGAAAAAAAGAGGAATTTAGCTTCGAGAAACCCGAATTAACCCAGAAAACAGCAAACTCTTACCTTCCAAGTTGATCTTTTCGTTCAAGTTGTTGATGTAAATCGTGTTGTTTGGTCTTGTTTCCATGATCGACACTCACGGAAAAACGAATGTTGAAAGAAAATAAATCAATTGCACACAAACCCCTTCTGCATTGAAAAATAGTGGAAATGATACGTTTTTCGAAAATTGTAGCAAAATACCGCACATACGTGAATACAAGAACTTGATGTAGAACTTCGATAAAAAAATTAAAATTTCAAGTTTTTCAAAAATCAAGAGCGTCTCGTCGATTCGCCAGAAAATTACACTTCAAACGGGTGAAAAGATATGTACCCATTCAAGGGGTCCAGATCTTCTCAACTTACTTAATAAGCAATATTCTTTATTCAAGTTCAAATGCGAGAAAACCCCAGCACATTTTTCCGGACTACTCTTCGTCTCACAAAATAAACCAGTTCGTTCGACGGGGTACCGTAATTTAATTCAGAAGAAAATTCCAGCGAGTCTTTCAAAATAGCAAAACATATTTGACTCGAGATTTTGGCATGAAACGTAGCAGATTTTGGCTTCATCGGCAAACTGTGTTTCAGTTTTAAAATATTACGCGAATCCCAAGGTAATCCTAATTCACGTAAATACGGTATGAAAAGCAGCAAGAATGACGTACAACACGACTCATCCGAATTCATTGCTGTCCAACTCCCACACACCAAAAAAAAAAAAAAGGTTCGCGTACAAACTCACCAAAAATCAAGAAGGAAAAAAAGTTACACAAAAAAAAAACACATCCCTACCACCTATGACGCCAACTCTATACGAAGAAGATGCCTGGTTCCTCGCGCGGCAAGAGGCGGCTATAGAGCACACAACAGAAAAAATGGCAGGCACGGAATTTAGCGGAAACCCGAATGTGTTACCCAAATGACTACGTTTCTCCATCCGTCTTCGCATACACGCACACACAGACAGACAGACAAAAACACAACACACACATACGTTTTACCCCGTCCATCTTTCTTTCACTCTTCGTTTTCACGCTCCAGGAGGCAAAACACGGATACACGTATGCCCGTGAATAAGATCACTTTTCTTTTCCCTCTCCAATCGGTGAATAAAAACTCCCTGATTCGCAGAGCGTATGCACGCGTGCCACCCTTTCATTCCCCACGCAACTGATGCAGATGGTCAAAACGGCAACGGCTGTGTTACTTCGGGGCTTCCGTCAGCACATCCACCCCCACGCCGTATTCCGCAAGACCTCGATCCAACACCACGCTGTCAGCCTGAAAAAATATTTACATTTAGATCTTCTGTACAGTAACATTTTCTATACTACAAAGCCATTGGAACCAGGGTAACAGCTTCGTTGTATGGAAACATTCGTCATAAAGGGACTCATTCAACATTGTGATTATTCGACAGGGACCTAACAAACGACTCTGTTGAAATCAATCACAGCATTCGTTATAACGGGTTTCTACTGTACAGTATTTTGATTCTCGACTAAGAAAAAATCGTCGTAGAGAAAATATAGATGTAGAATATAGAGAACCCCGTATAACATGGGGAGAGAAGCATGTGGGACCAAAAAAATTCGTTATCCAGAGAAAATGAATGTAGACAAGATTGTTGCAGAGTGAACCCATCTGTACATACAAAATGTAATCGATTGCGACGCGCATTTTTTTTCCTGAAAATCGAGAGGGGAAAATAGGGTTTGCGTCATAGAGGAGTATTTATTTTTTTAAATTTTCAGAAGTTCAGGTGTATTTTAATCTAATGGAAAATGTTTGAAAATTTTCAACAGAAAAACCTACTTTATCCATTGAAGTAAGTTATTATCGTTTAAATCCAAATTTGGGTGGAATGATTTTTGAAAACTTGCAGTTTTAGAGTTACTAGAAATGGGGTGCGCGTCTTACTCGGGGAAAGAATTGAAATATTTTCAACTGAAAAACGTGATGCGCGTCTCACGCGCGTATTTACTTGAGCGTTACTCAAGTAAATACGGTATATATACAGTATACCGGGACGATTAACAATAATAAAGTACTAATAAAAAATAGTGATTCAACATAGGAATTTTCAGCAAAAAAAAAAAAAAACCGATGGTGAAGCAGCGCTGAAAAATCAAACAAAATACTCACAACCGTAAAGAACGGCGCAAAGCCTCGGCGTATCAAGTTACCCAAGAAGGTAGGTCTTCGATAAATTCTGCACAAATCCGTGCTCGGACCCAAAGAAAAATTCAAGGTATGGACAGGCGCCTGCTGTATTCCATGAAGTTGCCTGGTCTTTGCACGGCATCCCACGATCTCGACACGATCGTAAACCTTTCAAATTTATAAGAAAAAAATCAATCGAACAAATGAGCTAACCCAGAGGAAAAAATCCCACTCACCAGTTCTTCTCGGTTACGAATTGCTCAGCAACCGGATAACGTGGCGTAGACCACAAAGCGATCCTCAAGCACCTCAACACGTCATGGAAACTCGGCGTCAACTTCCCTAGTTGCTTCTTCAATATGTCGCCATCGCCTGCAAAAAAAAAATGAAAACTACTGTATTACACACTATTCGTCTCATATTAAAAAAAAATAAAAATAAATCAACTCACACGACGCGTCAGGTATTAAAAAAAGGTTCAAGTTCTCGTAGCTTTTTCCGGAGTGAAGGTAATGATATCTCGACGCTAAATTGAACCCGGTATAAGTCCGCAATTCAGAGCCTTTCAGAAGAGTCGCATACGTCGTCTGGAATTTATTAAAAAGATGTTTACGGAATGCCCAGAAAGGAAAACAAAACGAAAAACCAACATGAAGAGAAGATAGACGATGAGACGTGAAGTCTTCAGGTTGACAACGGTTGTGGATGAAAATGACATGCGGTTGAAACGGTTTCATTCCATGAGGTCCAACCCATTTCAGTAACTCTCCGACTTGATTAGGATTCTCTTCCTCTTCAGCTGCCATCACTCCTCTACGCTGTCTCAGCATCTCCACCGTGTGTAAAAACCTTGAAAAATAAAATTGAATTAATGAAAATTGAGCTGAACGGAACTCTTCAATGTTAAGTACAGATGACAGCACAGAGAAAAGAGGGCGGCCTTATTTTAAAAGTACTGTATTTATTGGAGTACCACGAGCCCTAGAGTAAGACACGCACCCCGATATTTTTTCGAGGAATTTGCCGAAAAACCTATCCCTGTTTAAGACCCACACCCGAGTTCTTTTGTCGCTGCTGAAAATTAAAAATTATGAAATCTTTTCGTGTGTGGATCCATTTTCCTCATTGATACTTTTCTTGCATGTTTTTTAATTTGAGCAGGAGCAGTTGAAAATGTGCTTGCCATATATGGAACCTTCCTCAATTAGACAAATATTTTCCGCTCGCTTCACATCCTGCTGCATCTCCAACTGATGAAAATTACTCAATTGGTTATTCCTCGAAGCATTATTTGCCATAGTCAAGCAGACTTGGCGCCACACATTTCCTCTTCAATTTAGTTGTTGCTTAGATGTACCGTACATTACTTTCATGTGAGAGGCACTGGTTTTGGGGATTTTTCCTCGAAAAAAATAACCCTCAGTGCTACGCGCAGCCTTTTTATCCACCTCAATTTCTGGGGAAAAAAGTTGCGCGTGGTACTTCAGTAAGTACGGATTTCTACCCCAGTCAAAGCAGTGAACACTTCGGCTTCTGTAATTTTTTCCCCTCAAAATAATTTTCATTTACTTGATAAGGGTATTCCCGCCGTAATTCGCGTACCTCCGGGATAAAAAGCGATATGTGTCAGCCAAAAAAAAAGAAGAGGTAAATGAAAGTTCTCCATTCGGACTTGGTTCACCAACAACAAAAACATCCCTTCAACTCCTTCCATACTAAAGTTTTGGCCGAACAGGGCACAATAATACTGCACTGTACCTGACAACCGCTGGATCAAGGACCCGGTCTTGAACGACCATGACAATGTGGCACGTCATCAACGCCAGGGCGGCGGTTTGGAGAGATTGAACATCCAGGGAAGTTTCAATAAGAGAGTCGTCACGCTTTTGAAACGAAGCCTTTCCGGCGGCTGGGCCACTGCTACCCGCATTCTTGCCCCACATACGGTCCACCAGGGCAGAAGAAGACATAAACGGTTCGAAGTCGAGCAAAATCACTCGTTCAGCTGTAACTACTCCATCCACGCCCCGAGTTGAAGAAGTCTTTTGCAACTTCACTCTAACGAAAGCAGACACAAAAAAAGGGGAAAGAAACATCAACCTTCGGGAAATCTCCAATCTTTGTTTACACTTAGTACTGAAAAAAAAACCATTCCTTAGAGGAAAATCGAAGACGAAAAGCCTAGGTTTATCTCACACTTGCCAGAAATAAGATTATGAGGTGTCCAAAAAAATTGAGCCGCGATACTAGTACAGTACAGCACAGCACTTCTATTCGTCGGAAAGTAATAGACGTCAAAACGAATTTGTTCTAACCTTCTTTGAATTTGTGGAAGCGAACAATCCCCTGGAGTGTTTACCATCCAGGTAGGAAAATATATCAAAACGCCTTCTATACAATAATACCCCACCGAAAAAATGAACCTTCTTACATCGAATTGATGTTCATGCGCACACAGGAATCAGATGAAAATCATCTGATTCCTCAACTTGACAAGTAAATGAATTTTAATGCAAGTTAGAGCAAACCTAGCCACACTCGAACAATTCGTCCTTGCAAAAGTACGGAAATTCATCACACGCAAATGTTTCTTCACAAAATCGAAAAGACAAAATAGATAATTATGAAACGTAACTCACTTGTTGATGTTGAAAGAAGAGTCGGCCACTAGATTTAAAATTGTGCTTTTACCAACACCTTCAGGACCAATGCAGCCAATAACAAGGAAATCCCCTTGATCAGTAAGCAAGTCTAAAAAACGCTCATCGACATCCATGCCAGACGATATCACTTTTCCTCTCGAAATCTTGGCTTTCAACGGTGTCTTCAACCATTCCACTACAAGAAAAGTCAAGAACTCAAAATCAGTGCATACGCAATCAACCTAATCCCCGTAATGCAAGCACTTACCATCCGGTTGAGGTTTTGGCACAGCAACAGGCGAAGAAGGCTTTGGAGGCTCCGGGGCTCGTTGCGCAGTGACTACGTTTCTGGAACGCAAAACCCAGACGTTTGAACAGCAGAGAAACACAAGAAAAAAAAATACAGTACAAGGAAAATCCTCTGTAAAGATTTCCTACGGTTTCTCATTTCTTTACTGAACTCTTTCACACGATTTTTCTGTTCACATAAAACAAAAAAAAAGAACTCCCACAAACATTCAGTACCACCGTCGCTTGAAGCGTACATACAAAATACTGTACAAACACCTGGCTTGACAACAATGCAAGAGTTTCCCTGAACTGCGGTACAGTACTTGAATGAGTAAACATCACACATAAATCTACACGATTATCAAACGTTGGAAACGGGACTGAAAAGTACTGTTGAACCTCGATAACTCGGGCCACTTCAAGTCAAAACCCTACCCATGTCAATTTTTTCACGTCACAGTTGAATTCCCAAACAAAAATTACATTAAAACATCCGTAACTCGACGGCTTTCCTCCTAAAACCTCCATAAATCTAATTTTCTGGAGGCCTTTCAAATATTATTTTATTGACACAGGAAAGAGAAAAGATATAAAAATTTAACTTTATGTGCTTTGAAAGGAAGTGAAATACTATTTGGGTAAATGAATCCTTGCCTCCAAGCTCAGCATCGTGTCAAATCA
Organism: Notodromas monacha; assembly: GCA_905338405.1. Lineage (NCBI taxonomy): Eukaryota > Metazoa > Arthropoda > Ostracoda > Podocopida > Cyprididae > Notodromas > Notodromas monacha. The sequence goes on from CAJPEX010001062.1 coordinate 52,252, forward strand.
TTTTAAAAGCTATTTAATGTTCAGAATATCGCCAATTAAACTTTCCTGCAATCTACCCCGACAAAAATGCTTCTTGCCTAAATCGAAATCCTCCCTAACCAAAGTTTTGTTGCTGGTCCCTTGGAATTCGACTGCACTCAAATCTAAATATGATAAAAAGACTGAGGCTCCACGGAATCTTTCGGTAGGTTTCGTCACCGTTCTTATTTAGAGTAAGATCTACATAGAAATGTCGAACGAAACACCGAATCGAATGCAAAACAAAAACTTGAATAAAAAAGCAATAATTATTCTCGAACATTTAGACCATCTTTTCTCTCCCAAAATATACCTGCTCTTCAAGGATAAATCTAAATTACACGACATTATACGAAGATAGATGAGGAAAGTAATATTCACCTGACAAGGAGCTTCGGGGCCGCGTCATACACAACCTCAGGTCTGGACTTCGCTAGGTAATCGCCGTTGTACCTCCTTTGGCCTCCGCCTCGCTCCAAGACCCGAGGCATCTTTGATGCGTTCTTACTCCCGCCGGCATCCGGCATCCACGTCCCGCTAGCCGACTTCACTTTTAAAATCACGCCAATTTTCACAACACCCACACGTCCTGCAATCCATCAAAATACTCTACTCAAGTTCACGAACACGAATAAATGAAACCAAAATGCCCATAAGAAAACCACGTGACGCAGAATCTACAATAAATTTGAATAATTCCCACGAAATTCTCAAACAGAAAAAAAACACACACACACCAAATGAAAATTGACAAAATCGGGAAACCACACATTCTTCATTGTGAACGCATCTTGCTCAAAAATCCCTGCTTTCGGGCTTCCGGTCTGAAATCGAAGAAATAAATCGTAAAAGACCAAATCATCACGTCACTTTCAAACATGAATAAACGCATTTTCACAGCATCAAGAATCGCTTCGAATTACAGAATTGAAATAATCCAAGGAAAAACGAACCGTGCTTCATTTGATGGTACAAGAACGACATCAATCAGCTTCCCGTCCAATGTAACATCCATGCATTCCACAACTGCTTTTCTGGCGTCATCCTCAGTTTCGAATTCCACCTCAAAAACTGTGCTTGCTTTCTTACTGACACGGCAAATGTCTCCGAAGTCATCGAACAGTTCCTGAAAATTATAAAAATACAATATTAAGAAAGACAGGAAACTGACTGGCAGAATCCGAAGAAGTAGAGGAAATTCCACGTACTGTAATATCTCGCGTACTAAGGTTCTCCGGAAGCGAAGAAACGCGAACACAATTCATAGAGTTGCTAGATTTAGGTTGTGCTTTTGCCAGAGTTTTCTTCGGTTTCGGTCTGGGAGGTGGAGGAGGTGTGCCATCAGATTCCTCATCGTCATCGACTTCCATTTCCATGGGACGCTTCTTCTTCTTCGGTTGAAAATCACGGTTGATTGTGAGGTCTTCAAACTGGAATAATAATACAGTACCTCAAAATATAATGCCGGTACTCGACGTTTCTCGCTTACGCAATGACACGCGCAAATTGAAACAAAATTAACTCTCAGAAAAGAAAACACGAAAAAATACAGTACTTCAGCAAGTACTGAGATGTTACTTCACAATTGATCGATGGAAAGTACAGTACGTTGAATCCTCTCACCTTCGCCGGGCCAGAATTCTTCACAGTGAAGAGAAGTTTCCCGGGAGGAATGATGTTGTCTACTGTACGACGGATTTTGATCAATTCAGTTTTCTTTGGCAGAGTAAATGTCATCTTCTGTCGAGGACGTAGAAACTGTGGCTCATGAAGATCGGAAACAGCTGCGGCCTACACAAGCAAGCAAAAAACGCGCATAAACAGCAAGCAAATTAAAAATGATGCAATATTGTTAACGGGAAGTTGCACGTGAACAAAAAAAAATGTAACTGGAAAACTGGCGAATTTGAAAGATGATAGCTGCAGTTGAACACATCATAACTGGGGTAACTTGAAAAACCAGTTGACAAATAGGCACAGGAATTCAGGAACAACGTGGAGCAGCTCCAAGTAACAACCAAACTTCTGACTCGCAACCATTCGACACACACTGAATGCATTTCAAAAATAAATGCATGGAATATCTTACAAGAACAGGCGTAATCAACTTGGATGTTCGAAGGGGTCTTCGCAATGCCTGAGTCCCAGTATTTAAACGCATGGCAGAGTCATCTGAACCTATCAGGTCTCTGAGATCAATCCCTGTGTCACGCGCAACACTTTTTTTGCCGATCTTGTTTCTCAGGTCAATGCCAAGACGGGCAGCGACGGTTTTACCACCTTTGCGAATTCCAAGTCGTCCCTTGACTCCAACCGCACCTCGTACCCTTTGTTGCTGGACCATGCGGTCCGACACCATACCACGTGGGCCACTGGAAACATTCAAGTAAATTCGAATTTGAAAAATACCCGCGTTTAAAAAAATAAAATAAATAAATAAAGCCCATCATATTTTTCCCAGCCACGTATAAGAAAATAATTAAAATAAATTTACATGCGAGGGCAAGACGCACATGAGTTGCGTTATAAGTCGTCAGAACCGAAAAATCACTTGATTCCGCTCACGGTTTCATTAACAGCTGAATTACTTCTAGCACTAACAAAGATTATTAGGTATTGGCCGTGTCTTTAAAACGAAATGTTAGTGAAGATTTGTTCATGGCATCTAAAAATTACTGTACCATTTTAATCCGAAGATTGCGTTTGGTATAAGCAGTCATGCGTTTTACACGTCAATAAAAAGCCAAAATAAAGATAACTTGAATTTAGTCTCCGCGAGAAAATTATTGCGCATATCCTAGTCAAATCGAATAAATGGGAATACTCACTTTTGCCCTCTTCCACGGATCTGATTGCTCTTGAACATTATCTTCGCGCAGATATTCACAATAAAAAAAATCTAGAAACGAAGTTTCGATTCGTATTACTTACGAGCTGAACCAGAATTATACACAAACAAAACCTTTCTATCACTTTGATGCAAAGCTATGGAGGAAATAAGCTAACACACACAGCACTGCGACGATCACGGGAACGGAAAACGACCGAAGCCGCTGTTGAAAAACTTCATCCGCAGACTGGATAGTGCGAATGATGGAGTTGTTCAATTTAAAAACATTGATACCTTCCTCCAAGATTCGGTTTTTGGACTTATCATCTAGTTCGTCCGCCAGATTCTCCATTCCATGTCGTAAAGCCCTCTTCAAATCTAGAATAGGGGATCCAAATGAAACCACTTCTAACCCTTCAGAGGAATCGTCAGCTCCAGCACCAGGTGATCCACCCAGCCACTTCGGAACCTAAACAAGCAATTTACACGATTGGATCACATAAGAATGACTTCTATAAATAACACGCTTACCTTCTGAACTATGCGACGTTTTCGCTTCAGAATCTGGCCACCGGCGAAAAGTCCCATGTACAAATGATACACGAATGAAGATAACACAATCGGCTCCTCCTTACGCAACTTGCTCAGATGCTCAATGTAAGCAAGAATTTCAGGCGAAGTAGGCTCAATTAAAGCCTTCCATTCCGGCCCATAGTAAAATTCCAAGTCCGCTTCGAATCTCTCGGTGCGTTCCATGCCAGGAATACGTATTTTTAGCAGACGAGGGTCCAAAGAATCTGCCTTCTCAAGGCACTGATTCTCGAGGAACTTAAAAATCCGATAAAACACGGCAATCCCTTCTTTCCATACTCGATCATCGCTTGCAGAAAGGCCTAGCTTGGCATTTACCAGGGCATCACTGATCGAATGAACTTCACGTGACGTACTGCGCATAAGGCTAGTAAAACTCATCTTCGATCCAGAACTCACACGAAGTACAACGCAAGTCTTTGTCACGTGTGGTCTTCAGACTAACGTAGCTAATAATCGTGAATTTAGATTAACTGTCACGCAAGCATTGTTTTCAAATTAGGCAAAAAGCAAACGCATTTTCAAAACGAAAGCGCACGTCACACTAAGATAAACAGAACAACACACACATCACCTGTCGTTGACCACTCCTTTCACCCGACCGCCACGCATTGCCACAATTCCCTTCATCCCGAGTTCTTTCGGTTTGAAGGTCTTTGCCGAGAATAGCGCCATCTTGAAAATATTTGTGTTCGCTCTTTTAATGACTTGTCAAAGGTTTGGTATGCCAAAATTGTAGTCGGCACTGTGAAATGTGGTTACGGCACAGCACTGACTGCACTGTACTGAGGACAGTGGGAATTTTACACTTCCGTTGAATGGATGAAAGTTACAAAACCCAAAATTCCCGGATTCCGAAACCAATCCGACAGATTGACATGCCAAGAAGGAATTTCTAAGCTCCACTTTAAAGACGTACGAGACAATGACGATTGTGTTATAAATGTGAAACAATGTTTATTTGTCATTTTTCTCCTTTGAGATTCTGGAGAATTTCAATTTAATCAGAGTTCTTCTCACAACTGTAGGTAAACGTATTCTCACCTTCATCATATTGTACTCGAGAAAAAACATAAATGCGTTTCATCATGGATGGCATCTTATATTTGAGTAATACGGTAACAGCAAAAAAAAAAAAAAAAAAAAACACACGCACACAAACACTCAAACATTTCGCCTCAGTAATTCCTGTCTTCCAAAAAAAAAAAAAAAAAAAAAAAAAAAAAACACACGCACACAAACACTCAAACATTTCGCCTCAGTAATTCCTGTCTTCCATCAACAACCCTCAAACCGCGTTTCTCATTCAAATCCAATGACAAGTTTTCGACTCAATTCACGATTCTCACAGATAATTGAGCAAAAAATCGGTCTTAATAAAGAAGAAACAATTCCCGCGACACTCGAAATAAGAAGAAGAAATAAATGGCATCTCTTTTGTTTTTTGTTTTGCTGTCCTCCTTATTTCAGCTGTCCTGATCAGAAGAACAGCAACTCGAGTCGCCGTTCGCCGAAATGCTGCTGCTGATGGACGTCGCGGGATCCGAATAGCCCGTCATAGGACGCTGTCTTATTTCAGCATCATTAGCGAATCCCGAGCCGCCACCACCGCCGCCGCCACCATTACCGCCGCCGCCGCCACAGCTGCTTCTCCCCATAACAGCAGTCTCGCTTTCAATAAGCCTGGCACACGCGTCTGCACAGTCTCGAAAGCCGGGTTCCGAGGAATCGCAGCTGTTGTCGACGAGTCGCGACAAGGCCCGAATATACGCCGACGCGATTTTGAGGATGGCCAATTTCGACAGTTTTTGAGACGATTGATTTGCGGCTGATGATGATGATGATGCTATTGGTGATGACGATGATGATGATGATGAGGTTGATGATGAAGAAGGAGATGATTGTGAGACGGGCACGACAGCTCGCAAGTTTTCAAAGGCAGCTGAAATGGTGTGAACTCGGGTCCGTTCCCGGGCGTTGGCTTCGATTCTTCGCTCCCGAGTCATGCTTTTGTAATTGCGCTGCTTTGCTCTGGTTGACGTCCGGCTGTTTATTTTTTTATAAAGAGAGAAGAAAATGTCATTAAACTTTCATTCTAAATTCAAACAAAAATTCCACGTAAATACACTTCAATGCATTTTCTTAATTACGCAAGACCCCGCTATAATTCCAGAGCTTAAAAAAAAGAATCACAATTTTCAGTGATGAGGATGGATTTTTTGAGATGCCCATTCATTGAATTAGATTTCTTATGCACGATTGGTTCTACTCGTGCAACTTGATCTCTTGAAAAATTTCCGGTACTTTCCTGTTATCTTGGTACCTAGTTTCTGTGCCTTATTTTATACCATATAACTGTTGAGTTTGGTACACAAAGTACAATCTGATTTTGGGAGGCGATTAGGTAAAGTTAGGTGAGGTCAGGTTATGTTAATTGAAAGATATTTGTAACTAACATAACCTGACCTAACCTAACTTTACCTAACCACCTCACAAAATCAGTTTCAGCAGAATGTGGAAAAATGAAATTCACAGTTTCTGGTAGGTGCACAGAAAGTAGGTACTGAGATAACAGGAAAGTACCAAATTTCCCAACCAAAATCAGGATTTTGACTTTAATGCTGAGACACGAAACAAACAAGGGAATTAGTATTTTATTTTTCATCTTAATTTAGGTAATACATGCAAAGTAAATGAAAGAATTCACAATTTCCTTGTCTTGAATCGATTTGAAGAACAAGTCAAAGCTTGAACTCCAAACTTTTTATAGAGCATCACATTTTTATTCACAAACATTGTGCCATGTGAAACAATGGTGATGAATCATTGTTATCCTTGCCAAGAAATTTTGTTTACTTGCAAATTTTTTTTTATGCTGTGGGGCCCCAAGATTTGGACACCCCAACATTCATATGGACAATTTGACTAAGGGAAACTTCATAAGCTCAAAAAATCTGCCCCGAAATTGGGACAATGTCTCAAGAAAGTGTACAAACATTTTCCAAAAATTTATAAATACTGTACATTTTGTATATTCCAAATTTTGAAATCTCTTGAACAAATTAAGGTATTTATATCTCAAAATATACCATATTTAATCAGATACCACATAAGAAATGCATTCGGGTTTTTCAGTTGTAAATTTTGATAAAAAATGTATCCCCAAGTAAGATGTGCACCCCATTTTCAGTGACTCTAAATTTCTAAAACTGCAATATTTTGAAAATAAGAGTATACAAATATTTGAATTTACACATGGATTGAACCTGAATTCAACTAACTTTCCTTTTTTCCCTTAAAAATGAGTTTTTCTGATGAAATTGATCCAAATTTCCCATTAGAATGAAGTTTAATGCACACCTAAACTTCAAAAACAAGTTGAAAGTTTTATGCCATGCTTGACTATGATGCGCACCCCCTTTTTTCTCCTCAATTTTGAGAAAAAGTTGCATGTGGTACTTGAGTAAATACAGTGTATGAATTTAATCGAATTCCCCATTAGAATGAAGTTTAATAAAGACCTAAACTTAAAAAACATGTTGAAAATTGTATGCCACGCTTGATTATGATGCGCACCCCCTATTTTCTCCTCATTTTCAAGAAAGAGTTGCATGTGGTACTTGAGTAAATACAGTGTATGAATTTAATCTAATTCAAAATTCAGAACAGGCCAAGTTTTTGCTTTTTTTAGAGTTTTTTCCATCATCTGTGCACAATATAGTAATACATGTGTTTTTGCTTTGATATTCAGGCTCTCTTTCATTAAAAAAAGGTCAGATACTGTGTGGTTTTCTTCTGCTTAGTTATGTTCTGTGCCTTGAAGTGAAAAAAAATTATTCAACTTATTTCTGGCAAACTTTTCATGAAATTGTTTGATAGGCAGGAAAACCAATTATAATTTCCTCATTCAAGTGCTGTACATGGGAAAAATGTGACCCAACATATGGGGACAGTAAGGTCCAAGCACCAATTATGTCCTTTTTGTCCTATTTAATTATGTCCTATCTTTTTGGGGACCCATTGTACAAGTGTCTTGATATTGGGGCAGGAACCCAGCAGATCACTCATTCAAAATTATAATTTCATGGATTTTTTTCTCTCAATCCTACCGGAACTTGGTCCCTGCAATTCCCGGTTGACCAGTACTGCTCCAGCACAGCTGCGGGGTTTCATCCACTCGTTGCACGTCCCAGTCACTGCTAAAATACCCGCTGTTGGCAGACTCGTAGGACGAAGTGGATGACGGGGAAGCAACGTGTTTCACTCCCAGGTCCAAGGGCTCTTCCTGAAGCCTATCTGACAAGCCATCACGTCCTTTTGAACAGAGACGAAGAGATGTATACAGTAAATATATATATATATATGCGCAGTATTTACAAACAAGACGAACCATCGAGATAACCCTTGGGTCAAACTGTGTTCCGTTCAGTTGAGTACAGTACAGTACAGTACTTCCCACTTCAATGTAACTACAGTAATACAAATGTCCCGACGTGCGGTTTAGGGCGTGTCTGCAATGCGTGTACGCGTTGTCATATTTTACGTATAGGTGTCGCACCTGCTACAAATTTGGTCGAATTCAACTACGGTACAACATCTGTGAAACTGATCCGCATCTAAATTCGTGTCGTTATGTGGGATTTTCGTCATGCAAAACGCGACTTTCCTTAGGCCTAAATCATAAACAATTTTAATTTTACCACAGAGACACTCGCCCCATGATAAAACTTGGAAATTTCATATTTTTCCTAGTTTTCAGCATGACATTTTGAATTAAGTTGTATTGGATTTCAACGTCCCGCTCACGCGCAGGTCTGATTGAAAAATCGATTTGTTGCTAGCTGTAACAAAATTTAGATTGGACTCACAAAGATGAATCAAAATGAAGCTTCAATAGAGATACTTTAACAGGACTATAGGACCTGAACTCAATAAAATTTAACAAGTGATGAACTAAAAATGCTTCAATTTTTGAAGAGGAAAGTATCTAATAATAAATGATGGAAGGTGTGGGAAATTGCAAGGTGAAGCAAGATATTGAAAATTTTTGGCATGATCAAATAGTATATGATGGCAAAAATCGTTTTTAGAAGTACCTGGATGATACCAGGATGTTTGGTTCCTTTTTCAAGTTTATAGTGACAAATGTGTAAAATGTATGCAATTTTAATAAATAAAAAAATTCTGAGAAATTTTTTAAATGATCAAGTTTTTTGTGCAGGATAAACCCCTGTACAATAACAGGCAAGGGTTTAAGCACTAGATTTCCATAATATGGAAACATATATTTGCTTGAATATATGCTGAAGTTATTCTGAAAATTTCTGCATGGATTTCTTTCCAAATATTTTTTGTTTTGTTTTTATTATCAGGGTGGGGTTTTCAAGTGCCAGATTATCATGTGTTTCGTAATCTATCAGTCGATATCACAAGAGGTGAAATGTCAAGGATCCCAGAGAAAATATTATTTTTAATTTTTTAAAATTCAAATCAGCTATAAAATGTATTCTTCCGGGATTTTAATTAAATAAAAGACTACGTACCTATAAGATAACACCGGAAGTCTTTAACTACCTTTTTAACGTGGCCAGTTACGTAAAAATATACGAGATGGGCAAAGACACATTAAAGGAGTCTTACAGGTCGCTTTTTCCAAATTACAGTATCTGGAATTTTAAAAAAAATCGATTAACATTACTGAGCCTGTATATGTTCTCATTAATCTCTAAAACATGTCATTCGCCTCTGAAAAAATATTTTTCAGCAGTACTTGGAAAAAATTGGAGTTCTAATAAATCAAGAAGACTGGGACTGGATTTTGTGGGCTCATTAGTCATTGAAAAATACAACTTTCTTCGGCACTAACTTAGTCGGTTTGTCAAAGCATGAGCTTTTGCCCGAAGCTAGGTTTTGAGTTCTTGCGTTAGTAACGCTATTTTTATCGGGTGCTCCAGTTTTAGTTTACAAAAAACTTTTTTATGAGAGTATTATAATAGCCGCACAAATACTTTTTTTTTCTTAAGATTCCAGGAGGGTTGATAATTATTGGTCAAAGAGGATAATATTGAATTAACTTTAATGATGCGCTTTTCGTGAATCGTTCTGATTCAGAGTCTTTTTTTGGTCCAGTAAATTTCCAGGTAATACGTGTACAAGGGCTGTCCCAGTTGAGCGCGGCTTTTGATACTTCTAGAGCAGGTGTGGTCGTAGAAATAAATTTTGACATACCCCAGGATGTTCTAGGGTTCTAGTGTTTTTCTTTTCAGATTTTTTAAAGAAATAAATTTTTCAATTTACTGCATGATGATAAGTGAAAAGTTCTTAGTTACTGCCGGAGTTCGTAACCCATGTCACAGTGTCCTAAAAATTCGTCTGGTCACTTAAACAATTGAAAATTTTTAAATCTTTTAACCACGTTCATCTTTAAATTTTAGGTAATAGTTAAAATAGAAAAAATCATTTTTTAGCTATCCTGACAAATATGTAGCACACCGTGACACAGGTGGTGATTCTCTTCGGCTGTAACTGGACAGTTTTCTGTTATTATCTTGCAGCAAATGAAAAAAAAAACATTTTTTTAATCTTAAAAAATCCCGAAAGTTTAGAACTTTATGGGCTTTGTATTGATATATATATTTTTTGTTAGTGTAGATGAGATTGTTATAGTGTCCGGCGCACTTTTACCCTGTTGCGAGCGTATATGCGTTCTATTAAAGAATTTAACTACGTATTGTAAATCAACAAAATCCTTTCTCATAGTACGAGGGTTTTTTCTTCTTTCACATCGGTCAGTCTAAAATAAAAAAAATTCTAAATTTATCGAGAACCATTTTTTAAATCCAAAAAAAATCCCAGCATTTTAGGACTTTATGGGCTTTGTATTGATATATATTTTTTACAATCACATCTACTCTAACAATATCAGAGGCCGCGTGAAAATGGGACAACACTCGTATATACGCAAGATAAAAAAAAAATCCCAGCATTTTAGGACTTTATGGGCTTTGTATTGATATATATTTTTTACAATCACATCTACTCTAACTATATCAGAGGCCGCGTGAAAATGGGACAACACTCGCATATACGCAAGATAATTTCTTAAATTGATGCATAAAATTTAGCTGTTTTAGGAAAGAGTATCATGCTCCCTTTTTTCTTCTTTCACATCAGTCAGTCTAAAAAAGATATTCCAAATTTATCGAGAACCATTTTTTAAATCCGAAAAAAATCCCAGCATTTTAGAACTTTATGGGCTTTGTATTGATATTTTTTTTTACACCGATTAACATTCTCCTCACCTTCAGCAGGACAAATCACGAGAGACGAGCACTTTCCAGGGTGAACCAGAATCACCTGATGATGATGTTGTGTCTGCTGCTGCTGAGGCTGATGCCAAGAATAAGACACAGCAGACATCTTATGATTCTCCTCATCCCCGTGTTCCCAGGGTCGGAAGGGATGACTATTATTGCTATTATTATTTGGCACCATCACATTCTCCATTTTGTCACCACCACCACCAGGCAGTGGACCACACAGACTCGCCAGCAATCGCTGCTTCTTGTTCAAAATCGGCTTGTTATTGCTGGTCGTCGTCGTCGTCGTCGTCATTCTCTCCTCGGCTGCGAGCGTCATCTCGTGTCGCTTCCCGGAACCAGTGGTCGTCATCGGAGTGCTGTTCTCCGCTTCACTACTGAAAGCACTGTCCTCTGACAACGATGATGACGAAGACGGGGATAATGGGTTCGAGTCGTCGTCGTCGTGGTCGTCATTGTGCTGACGAGTGGCGAAGGACTGGATTCGGTCACAACGGGGCGACGTCACTGGGGCGCCGTGGCGGCGAAACGGCGGCTTTTTGACAGCGACAGCGGCTCTGTTGTTGCAGACTCTTAATGGACGGTGGGTTTTCATGATGGGCTGACTAGTCTTTGAATCGGTGCTGGGGAAAGCTCGACGAGTTTCTGGAGGTCTGCTAGTTGATCCCGAAAGCATTTTTTTTTTTAATATTCAAGCGTCAATCCAAGAGTATTCCTGGAAAGAAAAAAAAACAGAAAGAAATATTTTTAGAAGATTTTCATATTATGTGGTTCCCCGCATATAATATAAAAAAATTAGATGCATCGTACAGAATTTTCGTTTTGCACATCAATATTCTTCGTTTATAATTCTAAATTACAGAAATAACTTCATAATTCAAGACAAATGCACAGATAATTTTGAGAATTTCATTTTTCCGAATACTGTAAATAATAATCTTCAAATAAATTTTCCATTTTAAAAATGCTAAAAATTCTTCGCTTTTTTTTGCGTTCCAGACACACTTCAAGATCACTTACATGATACAATACTTTTCTTTTCTTATTTCAGAAACTTTTCAATCAAAATTCCATTCACTGTCACTCCCTTTTGCTGACACGAGTTCAAAATTCTCGTCACTAAAAAAACGTCAACCGAAGTCATTTGCAAAATTTGGACATCAAACTTAGGCACTACTGTACTAAGAATGAATTATTTTTTTCTTTCAAATTAGGAAGTGATGTTCAGGGAAAAGTTGAGATTCAATAATGAAAAAAATTCTTTGATCAGCCATTTGTGTCCTCAATCTATTTTAGAATTTAGATGCTAACTTAACACCTTGCTTTCCCTCTTTCACACGAAATTCACTCACATTTTTATTCACAATCATTCCCTATTCATGAACTTAATTACAGGAATAACTACATAATTTAAAGAATACGCACAGAAAATGTTGAGCATTTCATTGCTTCGAACATATAGTAACGTTTAATGAAATTTGTTTTTAAAAGTTTACAAACTCTTCGTGAGGCCTTTTTATTTACTCAACACATTTAAAAATTCGTCAGTCATCACTTTGTCTTTCTCACTTGAAACGAGTTTCACGCAGATTTTCATACACTGTTGAACCCGATTATGCTGACATGGATTAAAGATTTAATTCAAATGATTTTTTGCATTTGTCCAAACTCAACTTTAACTTGACTTCCTCTTTTTTTAACCATTGCTCAAATTATGCATAATTTGACAATAATTTTTCAACTTGAACTTGAACTTGACTTCCTCTTTTTTAAACTTTTTTTATTGGTTTAAAAAATTAGGAAGTCAAGTTCAAGTTAAAGTTGAGTTTGAACAAATGCCAAAAATTATTTGCCTTCCTACATGACTTCCTCTATTTTTTAACCAATGCTCAAATTCGGGATAATTTGAGCATAGGTTTAAAAAAAATTGGGAAGTCATATGTTCAAGTTAAAGAAGAGCTTGAACAGATGCAAAAAATAATTTGCCTTCCTACATGACTCCCTCTTTTTTTTAACCAATGCTCATATTAGGCATAATTTGGGCATTGGTTAAAAAAAAATTGGGAAGTCATGTTCAAGTTAAAGTTGAGCTTGAACAAATGCAAAAAATTATTTGCCTTCCTACATGGCTTCCTCTATTTTTTAACCAATGCTCAAATTAGGGATAATTTGAGCATAGGTTCAATAAAAAATTGGGAAGTCATGTTCAAGTTGAAGAAGAGCTTGAACAAATGAAAAAAAAAATATGCGCGTAGCCGCGCGCATAATTTTGAAGAAATTGAACGTCGGAGCAGCCGCCGTCATTAAATCAATCACCGGAAGAAAAACGTGCTTTGAATCCGTACCCAATCTCGAAAGCATTCGGAATTAAGGGAACTGGTTTCAAGTACTGATGAACCCGGCAAAGATGCAGCGATTATCGCTGCCTGGCAACACAGTTTCTTACGTAAATTTTTATGGACACAAGTACGACATCATTTCCTTATCTACGACGGGTCGTCGGGTTGGGCGTTTCAAAAAATTCCGAACATTTTATTTTGTCATATCGAATTTATATTGGTAAAGAAAAAGGGTTTCCGAACTCCTCCTCAGCAAAATCCAAAAATTCTGAACTTTTTTTTGGCATACCGAATTTATATTGGTAAAAAAAGGTTTCCGAATAACTCTTCTTGATCAGAATCTAAAAATTCCGAACATTTTATTTTGTCATACCGAACTTAAACTGGTAAAAAAAATGGTTTCCGAACTCCTTATCAAAATCCAAAAATTCTGAACTTTATTTTTTGGCGTTCCAAATTTATATTGGTAGAAAAAAAGGTTTCCGAATTTCTTTTCTTTATAAAAATCTAAAAATTCTGAACCTTTTTTTGGCATATCGAACTTAGATTGGTGAAAAAATGGTTTCCGAACTCCTCCTTATGAAAATCCAAAAATTCTGAACGTTTTATTTTTTTGCCGTACCGAATTTATATTGGTAAAAAAATGTTTCCGAATAACTCTTTTTTTAATCAAAATCTAAAAATTCTGAATCTTTTCTTGGCATACCGAACTTAAATTGTTAAAAAAAAAGGTTTCCGAACTCGTTCCTCCTTATCAAAATCCAAAAATTCTGAACGTTTTCTTTTTTGGCGTACCGAATTTATATTGGTAAAAAAGGTTTCCGAATAACTCTTTTTTTTATCAAAATCTAAAAATTCTGAACCTTTTCTTGGCATACCGAACTTATATTGGTAAAAAAAAATGTTCCCGAACTCCTCCTTATCAAAATCAAAAAATTTGGAACCTTTTTTTTTTGGCATACCGAATTTATATTGGTAAAAAAAATGTTTTCCGAACTCCTCTTTTGAATCAAAATCCACAGCGAATACAGATTTTTACTAATTAAAATTTCGGAAAATGCGTGAAAATTAAAGACAAGTGATTGTTTTATTCCTTCAATCCCGAAGAAAAATTTGCAGGGAGATTTTCTGAATCAAAAATGGCTTTGTAACTCACAAGAAATTAACTTCTGATCAAATTTACTTAAAAAAAAGAATTGCGAAACATCCTGAGTATTGAAAGCTACTGATAAAAATTTCAACTGCAGAAATCAGCTCAACTGATTTCGCTTTTGACTCAAAAAAACAAATGCATGATGCATATCTCCTAAGGTTTGTCACCAAAGTTTTTCCCTCAATCGCCGTTGGTTTTTGGTGTTGAAAAATAGCTTTCTTTCAAATATTAGGAGAAAGAAAAGATATAAGAAATTCCCTTTCAAGTCTCGAAAAATTGCATTGCATTCAAACTTATTTTTGTCAGTGGACGACGAATGAAAGTTGAATATTCAGATTCCATCGATTATTATTCCTTCCTACAACAGCCAAAATACTTTTTGCTGAAATAATTAGATATCAAATTAAAAAGTATGAAATTTGATCATCGTGATTCATTTATAGTGGATCTGCTATATTATAATGTCACTCAACACATCGAATACGTTTTAAAATTCAGGACTACAAAATTCCTGAAAAAGGAGAGACTGCACAAGTTCCTTCTTTGCATAATTTTCTGCATCAATTATTCGCGGAAGCAAAATATTTCATGCGGAGTCGAGCAGCAAGAGCTCAAGTGCCAATGTCATTTGCATATAATCGCCGGGATTTTCATTTTCTCCTTCGATTAGCACAGAGAAAATTATGGCAATTCGCTGCGGTAAACGTTGAGCCAACAATCCCAAGACTTTTCAGTCACGGCCATTTTCAAAAAGTTGATTATATTTACTGACTTAGGGTCGTTTAACGGAAGGTCAATGCGACAAGTGTTCGTGTAACCGATATATTTCTTCAAGGTTGACTATATCATGACTTGAAAGTGCAAAATGAACTTTCGGAATAAGAAAAAATTTTTAAAGCAGTGTTTATATTATTAAATTTTTTTTTAGAACAAGCAACACACATTTTATATCCTCCCGGACAAAGTTGCTGAATCGCTTTTTTTCGGTCTCAATTTCATCTAGAAAAAATGCTAACATTTTTGTATTCTTCTTCCAACTTTTTGAAGAACCAGAATAGAATTTCCAACTAACGAACATATTAGAAAAAAACATGAAATAAAACAAATGCAGATTTTCATGCGTGATTGATAACAAAAGGAGGACAAAAATTTAACTTAAAATGTTTCCTTCGCCAAATGAAACAAAATATTCTTTTCACAAAATTCGTAAATAATGACCTCGATATCAGCAATAGAAATAAATGGCTAGAACCTGTTTATTTCTATTTTACAAAACAGCAAGAAGCTTCAGCGTATGTTTTGTTTCTGGCTAGATGGAAAAAGAGGCTGGGATTAGCATTGATTTTATAATTGATTTATTTAAAAAAGGAGCACAAAAAATGGACCTTAAATTATTCGCCTTTGCCAAAAAATATTCTTTTCGCAATATCCATATAGATAATCATCAGCAATAGAAAAAAATTTGCCAGAACCGGTTTCTTTCTATTTTATATGCGGCGCATTTTCCCCCAAAAATACAAAAAAAGAGGCTGGAATTATCATTTATTTTATGATTGATTGATTAAAAAAAGGAGCACAAAATTATACCTTGGAAAAATTGTCATCTGTCCAACGAAGAAAAATACTATTTTCACCAATTCCATGAATAAGGACCAGGATATCAGCAATGAAAAAAAAATGTCAAATCTGTTACTATCTCTTTATTACAGGACAGAAAAAAAAATCAGTGAAAGATGTGTTTCGCAAAAGGCGGAAAAAAGAGGCGGTGGTTATCAATGATTTCATGATTCATTGATCACAAAAGGAGATGCAAAAACATACCTCCCACTTTTCTCTGACAAATGAAACATACCGTAATACCCTTTTCATAAAATCCATAAATAATGATCGAGATTTCAGAAACGAAAAAAATAAGATTGGCCAGAACATGTTTCTTTTCTGAAAAAAAACCGAAAAAGAGTACCTTGCAAAAAAAACCTTGGAAAAAACAGACCTCAAATCATTTTTATGTGCCGGATGAAACATACCGTACAATTATTTTAATAAAATGCATATATAATAATCTGGATATCAGAAATTTAAAAAAGTATGCCTAGAACCTGTTTCTTTTCTGGCAAGACGAAAAAAAGAGGAACTTCCAAAAAACCCCTAAGAAAAAAAGGCCTCAAATTTGTTTTCTCTGCCAAATACGTCACTATTCTTTTCATAAAATCCATATGTAATGATCCGGGCATCAGAAATTGAAAACAAAATTGCCCAGAACCTTTTTTTCTTTTCTGGCAAAAAAGAGGGCCTTAAAAAAAAAACCATCAGAAAAAATATAACTCAAATTATTTTTCTCCGCCAAACGAAACATACGTTAATATTCTTTTCATAAAATCCACAAATGATGAT